>AWWV01013910.1:0-78041 GCA_001974805.1 Corchorus capsularis | reverse complement strand
TGCAATAAAAGTTGAACTGAAACAGCTGGAACTGTCTAGAAAGAAAACGAAATTAGACATGAATTTTGAGTCTTGAAATTGATGGGATAGGAAAACCAAAAATATATATCAAAAATAAAATTTGAGAACTATTAGGGGCAAGATCATATAAATCATCAACTTGTAAGACAGTGATGCGATGCACCACCATCCAAGTGCTCTATACCCAACAATAGGAAAATAATTATAAGATGGTTTCTAACGCTATCAATGCCGTCATCAGTCACATATACCCTTTGATCGATCTCCTCAAAATCCACCTTACTATCATAGTGTCCAAGAATATATGAAAAAGAGAACAAAAAAAGTTGGAAAAAGATTTCCTATATCAGCCCAATTTAATACTTCCCAAATTCATTGATTTTAATATGTTCTTGTTCTCCAAAGAGACTCTCTAAAGATAGAAACATGTCGAAGACCACTTTCATCTACAGTTTTTTGCACATAAACATTATTTATGTCTAGACTTTGGTGGATTAGTGACGTACCCCACTATATATATTGCAATTTTATTTTTTAAAATTTTCTTTATGATATGAGAAATAATAATATGCTATACAGAGCTATCCATGTGTAGTCAATTATGATACATACTATAGGTTAACAAGCAATTTAAAGTAGCATTTTAAAATCCTTTAATTAGTTGTAGCTATAACTTTAATTAGTAGTAGGATAAAATGTTTTAGGCTAGTTGGTGACCTGCCTTTTCCTACAAAATATGGCATTAGATTTGACCAATAATATCAAGGAACAAATAGTATTGATAGATATAAGAATAAAATATATAGACTAAAAACAAAGTGTATCTAACTTATTTGTTAAGCTCAAATTAAAATCACTTATCAATTGAACTCTTTGGGTTTTCCCTTTATTTATTTCTTTTCGTAATCCAACTATAATTATCATAATGATTTTATTTATCTTATTTTAAAAAGGTCAAACTTTAAGAAACCTTCTCCTCACACTAACCATATCTTTACATAATCATATTGACCCTTGCCTAATTAATTAATTGAAGATTCTTGATCATCTATAGTTATAAATTTCCTACAAGATATATGCATGCATATCTATTATTGACTATATATATAGGGTTATAAGTTGTGACTGAAGTAAATGAGGGCAATTGCGGCTCCTAAGCTTTATGATAAGGTAAGGCTCCATCTCTCCTGAAGGTGAGATAATGAAATGCCACTGCCTCAGCAAAATCCCTCCCATTTTTTTGCTCAGAAAGTCAACTCAATTGCCCTAACATATCATTCATTGTAAGCATGTAGCCTTATGGTACATATCAAATCCAACCTTATAATAGAGATGTGTGATCCTTATGAAGGACATGACTCTGGGGGTCCCACAATCCATATATATTCAAATCCCTTCCTCAAAATCTTTAGTGAAAAATGCTATATACTACTCCTAAAGATTGATTAATATGTTTGGGGCCCAAATCCCATTTGAAAATCCTTCTTTTGGGAAAATATTTGATGGAAGAATATGATTCTCCAAGCAAAACTAACTATTTATTCATATATACAGTACTTAGGATACACTTCTATATTTGATGCCCTTAATAAGAAACATGAATGACATCATATATAGAAGAAAATCTAAATTGTGTAAATCATTTTCTTCTGTAGTGACACCATATTTATACCTTTTACCCTGATGGAGGAACCCACTAATTTAATCCCCACTATTTTCCATAAAAAAAGAAGAAAGAAAGAAAGAAAAAAAAGAAGACGTATACATTTGACCTTTCTAACATATAGTAGTACGTAGGTAAACCCCTCAACTCTATAGGTACTCCACTGTCATAGGAACGATTAGGGTAAAATCAAAATTTCCCCCATAAATTCTAACCTCTAACTATTTCAACTGGACATGAAATTTTAAAATAACTAATTTAGTTGAGGGAAAATCTACAAGTATTAAAGATGTACACTAAAGAATAGTATTTATATTTTTTTATTTTAAATTTGTATGTCTCTAAACACCTACAATATATATGTTTGTATCTAAACACCTAAATACCCCTTATATTTGTAAAAAGTGCTAATATAATAACTTAGTACTTGTAGCCTCTCCCGTTAATTAATCCTTGGACTTAAAAATATATATATAATCTTTTTGGTCATAAAAATGACTTAGTTGTAACAAAAAAAAATGATTTTGTCAAATCAATGAGAAGGTACTAGGAGCTAAAGTCCAAATGCAGTGGGATCTTATAGAGAGACATTAAATTGAGTGGCGACATTGCCTCACTCAATGGAGGCAGACAATATTGGCCAATATATATTTAGGCTTTTTGTTAACTTTGATGAATTGAAATTTGTGGTTTATAATGCTCGCACGAGCTAAGCACATCGCAAACTTATTAATTTGATGAGGAAAAGAAAAAAAAAAAGCAGACTTCTTTGGAAAAGACACGAGAGACGTATAGCAAAAGGGACATATAGTGAAGGAGTTGGATAGAAAAGAAGAAGGAAAAAGAAACAACAAAAGAAAGTGAAAATGGGTTAATGTCCCTTCCAAATCAAGGATATATAGGACACGTCTACACCTAAAGGGAACATTTTTTTTCAAACTAGATCATGAAAAAGAGACCATTACGTCTCTCATCGTGATCAGTTTTTTATCCCCTATAGTTCCGTAAAGGAAAAACCAAAAATACTAAACAAATGAAACTTTCATCACCTTTTTCCACTAAATCTATTGACCCATTAACAAAGCACCACTACCACCGAAAACCCATCACTCATTGGCCAACATTTCTTTTGAAATCCTCATTGAATTGAAAATTCAAATAACAAATGAGGATGATCAACAATGCCAAGTCATATTTATGTGTCGATAATAAAAGTGTTGGATTCTTAGTTACGATGGTACAGTTCTGCTAGATTCTTAGCTATTAATGGTGGACAATTTCATCAGGTTTTGAAAATAAAAAACAAAAGAAAAGAAAAAAACTAGAAAGAAAAGACTATATATATACAACTAAAATGTTGTGGCAGAAAATAATTAATGAAAACATCAGTAGGACACATGGTGTATAGTGATACTTTTTAAATACAGAGTATGGCCCATAATGGTAATAAAAAAAAAAAAAAGGGCTATGCATGATCAATGCGTTTGGCAGAAAAGAAAATCAAAGTATATATGGAGAAGTAATTATAAACGCAGACAGAATGCAAAACATTTGTAGTGTACCACATCCACATGATCTTGTCTTAATGATGGAAATGTCTTTAATTATTTTCCCCTTTGGAAAAATATTCGTTGGATTCTTGAAAAGAAGTTGAAAACTATGTTTCACTGCGGCCTTTCTTTCTAATAATTAACCCCACAACCAAACATAAAGTTGTAGAAAAGACTGTTTGTTTATAATCTATATATCTATCTCTTAAACAGTTGCGCAGAGTTGTTAAGAAACGTCTTCGTAACGACACCCATCAAAAAAAGAAAAAGGGAAAAACTATAGATATTTATTCGAGTTAATTAACTCAGGCGAGTCGAGTTCAAACTTCAAACTTCAAATTAAGTTGAAAGAAAGAAAGCAAATAATAGTACAGAGAGAAATGAAAATTAGGTTACGTACCGTTGGCGAGATCAAGGAGGAAATCCGCAGGATTCATGGGAAAAGACGGTGTGAATCCAACCGACTCGAAATAAGGCATGGCTTCAGTTGGTTTACCGAAATACAAGCTCCTTCCTTCACTCAAAACCAGCACTGAGTCAAACATCTGGTAAACTCGGCTTGAGGGTTGGTGCATGGATGTAACGATGGTCTTCCCTTTTTGGGCCAATGACCCCAAAGTGGAAACCAAGCGGTGCGCCGCCGTGGAGTCCAAACCCGACGTGGGCTCATCAAGAATCAAGAGGCTAGGGTTTATGAGCATTTCATGAGCGATGCTCACTCTTTTGCGTTCTCCACCTGAAATCCCACGTATGAAAGTGTTGCCAATAATGGTATTCTCACATTTGGACAACCCCAACTCCGACAAAACCGTTTCGGCTATTGAGACCTTGTCTTTTCTGGTCAAGGTTCGTGGAAGCCTTAAAAGGGAGCAGAACACTAGGGTTTCACGGACCGTTAAGTGAGGGTAAAGGACATCGTCCTGGGTGACGAAACCGGTGCGTTTTGCGATTTGTTTAGTGGGTTTTTTGTTGTTAGCCAGTATGGTGCCGGAGAAGGCATGGGCATGGGTATGGAGTCTCCCGGCCAAGGCATTTAAGAGAGTTGATTTGCCGCTGCCGGAAGGGCCAAGGATTGCCAGGATTTCTCCCGGCGAAACCATGCCCGTTATGTTGTTCAAGATGCTTCTCTCTTCAACTGTCGGTGCTGCGGCTGATCCATTGCTCAACATTCGTTTAAGGGTACTGGTGCTACCTCCACTCTGCTGTATCTTCACCTTGTAACACACGTCGATAAACTGCATGAACCCAAAACATTAAAAAAATTACTTATTAGATTAATGAAACCAAAATACCTACTAATATTATTATACAATCAAGGAAATTAGGTCAAATGTTTAATTAGTTTTAAGGTCAAAATTATGAAAATCAAAACGAGTCAATGTTTGGTTGACTCAGGTAGTTTTTACTACTAGTAGTAATTAAGTAACAAACTCAACTCAACGGATCAACTCACTGATTAATATTTTCTTTTACTTTTTTTTGTGTGTGTTTGTGTTTACCTTGAGAGTGATAGGATAACAAGAAGACATTAAAGAAGGCAAGTCACGCAAATCCCGAGAGGGAGCTTTTGAATGATCTAGACCGTCGAGAGTGTCCCCATTGGCATTGGGAGTTTCTACACCACCAAAACCCCCCGGCATTATTTTTCTTTGTTTTGTTTTTTTTTGGTTTCAGGGGAAGAAAGAAATTAATTAGGAAAACAGGGGAAAAGAAAAGAAAATGAAAGAAAAGAAGGAAAGATTGTGTTGTGTTGTGTGGGTGTGGCACTGGCAGGCAGAAGAAGAGTAGTGATGTGAAATTGTGAATGTGAGAGAGAGAGAGAGAGAGAGAGAGATTGGGGCAGGGGAGGAGGAAAGTGGAAAGGATTTTGATTTTTGAGAGAGAAAGGATTAAATAGGGGGAGAAGGGGTATTTATGTAGGTTAAAAGGTGAAGCAAGGGAGTGGGTGCCACGTCAAAGGGAATTCGCCACAGCAAAATGTGCTACGTGGCGCTTCCTTGTGCCAGTTGGCAGCTTCTCAAGGTTGGGTTCATGGAAAGTGCGGTTTTTAGCGCCGTTCCCTTCCCCCCTTTCCTTTTTCTCTCCCACAAATATCTTTTTTCTTTTCTTTTCTTTTCTTTTTTTTTTTTCCATTTCTCTTTCATTGCTAAGAAAGAGAAGCAAGGATACATACATTGGAATTACAAGGGAATTGCTGCATAATATTAACTGAAAAAGTTCATTGAAACTTTGGGAGCATAAGTGAGTGGAGGGAGTTAGGGGCAAGCAATTATTACATTCTAAGAATCATATAGTAGTAGTTTAATTTATAATATATATATATATATATATATATATCATCATATATATCTTAGAAATTTTACTAAAAACTCTTGGTTTTGATGGACACAATTGATTTGAATTTTCCAAGTTTTCAGAGTCCTTGAAATAAGGTTTCTCGTCTTAATTAGCACAGCTAGTGCTAGTTTTCTTGACTTGTTGGTGGACATGGAGCTTAATTATATACAAATACTCCATATATATATGTATGGTACTATTCTTCAAAGTTATTAACGTTTGACATTTACATATATGTCTGAATTTCAAAGTTTGAAAGTCTTCATGGCCTTTTCAAAAGATTAAGAGGTTCAATTAAGTGTTGATAATAGTGTGATTAACATAAGTCAAGATATTAATTATACAAGGGGAAGGGAGTGGAATTAATCATGGGACTTTATTACTAATATTTAAAATTAGAAAATGGGTCCAGCTAACTGGTGCACCCATGCACCAATTAGACACAAAACCCAAGAGAATATATACTACATATTATTTTTGTCCCCTATGGAATTTACTCACAAGACCTTTCAACTTTTAATCTGGAACAACCTTATCGTCCCATTTTGATCTTTTCTCAAATGACTTATTACTTTAAAATCCTTCTAATCTTAACCATTTTTCTAAAAATACATTGTCTTTTTATGTAATTTTAGAATCTAACTTCAATTAATAGTGTTCCCACCATTTTAAATGCATGATTAATGGTGTTCCAACCTTTTTAAATTCCATATATGCTAATCTATTGACTATTGACTTTTATGAGGATTCTGTAATTTTATATGTTGGTCAAGCCTTTTTCCTTCTTTAACCCATTTCTAGTCCATTTTCGTTGGGTCCGTTTACGGTTTGCACACAAATATTCAGTTTACATTTAGTATGACCCCTATGATGTATTCTTTGATAATTGGGTGTGTTGGGTTATTAGAGTAAATTGCATTTTCTGAAATTATTAACATATTAAGTGCACTTTTTATAGACCCTGTTAATTGTTTTTTCAAGACAGTGCTTGCTGAAAGCTCATTTCAACTTTCACCTGGGACAACATTTTCGTCCCGTTTGGTCTTTTCTCCATTTGCTAATTACCTAATAATCCTTATGTATATGGTTTGTGATGGATTGTGAAAGTAAATTTCAGTTGTGTTGACTATTTTTTAGATGATTAACTATGTTCACACATATTAGTGTGTTTTAATGGACCGTATTAAGTGTCAAGGTCAAATGATCCTTTCTACACTTGCCTATCTTTTTAGGTTTTTTTTTAAAAAAAAAAATTAGAAGAGTTATAATTGTTTTGCTAAAGACCCATTTTTATTCTATACTCATCTAACTCCATTAATAGTGTGAAAAATATCAGCATATATTGAACTGTTTAGAATGAAAGCAAGCATTTTTTTTCTTTCGGCACAAAAATGCAAACACTTTTAAACATATTCTATTTCACTTTAAAAAACAAGAAAATGACTGAATAGATTCACAATGTCTCATATCTTACTTTCTGTAATTGTTTATAGAACAGATGCATCAAATAAACAAAAATATCTCACATAAAAACATGCCTGTAGCGCAAGCGCAGGCTATCCCTTTTGTAATGTATTAAAAAAGTCTAATGATTGCATAAAAGTGGATATAAAATTGTTAAATAATAATTGTTCATAAAAGAGAGAATTTGTATGTCAAAACTACCCTCATACCAAATAAAAGATGAAAAATCAGTATGGTTAGTTTTTTATGTCAAGAAAAATTTTAAAACATAATTTATAATATTTTCTAAAACCTTAATAGGGTATCAAAATTTAAAATTTACCCTTTAAAAAACTATAACATTTATAGTTGGGGCTAAACCTTATTAAAATTGTTTATATTTTTTTTTCTAAAACCCTAAGATAATGGGTATCAAATTTTAAGATTTACCCTTAAAATTTTGGATAAAATTTTATTTGGGGCTAAACTTGGTGAAAAGTATTTAAATATTTTCAAAAAATAAAACCTATATAAAAGAAATATAATTTTTCTAGGGGCATTATAGTCATAAGCAAAAGTAAAACATGCCTCATCATTACACTTATCACATGTCCCAAAACTTTTTCTTGGGTTTTGTGACTAAATGGTGCAAGGGTGCACCATTTAGCTTTTGCCTTAGAAAATTATTACATTTGCTGCCATTGTAGTTTAGTAGATTATACCAATGTTACCTGGATCGGGGAACGCCCCGGTACGTGGAACGGGAACTGGAACGTGGAACGTAATTTGAGGGTTCGATGGAACGAAAGGGGTATATGTCTTCGGTACGATGTTTGGGATCGTAGTGCGTTTTATAATAATATTCGGATCGCCAATAGTGTAATTAATGATATATATTATATAAAATTTTTATAATTTTTTAAAGTAAAATCAAATATATAACTTACCTAAAAAAATCAAATATATAACTTCATTCACATTAAATTTTGTATGTTAATTTAATTTATTGCTACCTCACTTTAAAGAAAATACTAATTGAAAATTATAAATGCAAGCCCAAAGGTCTAGGCCCAAGTGTGAAAAAATAATGAAAAGGTCCAGGTTTTCTTCAAAAACCAAACGGTGAGTTTTGAGCCACACCTCCATCATCCTCAAGCTTTCTTTCAACAACAGATCACTTCATCTTCCTCCATAGCAGAGATTTTCGCAGAAACCAGATGAGAGATTTAGAGGCTTAAATCGCGGAAACTAGATGAGAGTTTTAGAGGCTTAAATCACGGAAAGAGAGAAAGGATGATGATTCGAAGAGAAACCAGTCTTGAAGTTGCCAAAATATGAAAGCTTTAACAATGGCAGAGGAGAAAAGGAAAAGGAAAGGGAACGACAAATCCTTCGAATTGGAACCACTTCCGGTCATTCCAGCTTTAACAATGACGATCCTGGTAACACTGGATTATACACTACAGTCGAGGTTAAAATATTGACATATATCTTTTTCTAATGTATATTTTAATATTAAATACATGATTAAGAATATGAGGTTTTGTATCCTAAAAAGAAGGATCTGCTTAACGGATGCACCGATGCAATAATTGTAAAGGGGTTAAATAATTATTAAAAAAAGTTCATTTAACTTTTCAAATAAATTGTATGACAAAAATGTCCTTTAGACTAGTTTAGAATAATGGTATAAGATGCATGTTGCCTGAATCGAGAGGTCTCAGGATCATGTCCTATCGTATTCTGATAAGTGCAATAATTTACATTATTTAGAGTTTATTTAGATTATATTTTGAGTATTTATATTGCACTTTCTATGCTTTTTATGATTAATTCTCATATTTTGTGTTTTTGAGCTTATAGGTTAATTTGGAGTGATTTTAAGGAGAAAATCATAACTTTCAATCCGGAAATTCGTTCGAGACGATTCAAGAAACCATGGGAAAGAGGATTCGAGGCTCTACAACTTTCATTAAGGACCTGGAAGCTAATTTTGAGTTGAAGGAAGTGAAAACGCTGAAGAAAGTTGAAGATCGGCAAAATCCTGACGAAGCCCAAGTTGGGGCCGACTTGCCCTTCAAGTTGGGGCTGGGTTGAACCCTCCAATTTGCGGCACCAATTCTATTCTAAGTTAGGGCCGGATTGACCCCCAAGTTGGCTCCAACCTTGGCCTGACGGAAATTTTACTTGTTTTTCCTAATTTTTTGGTTTTGCCCCTGATTAGTCCAAATTAGTTCAAGATTTTATGTATCCCTATAAATTCAAACTTTTAGGATATTTTTACTATCTTTGGCAAGAGAAGAATTTCTTGGAGATCTAATCTAAGATTTCTTTTCTCTACTCTTTTATGTTTGTGTTATTTAATAAAATTATTCTTGTGTTTTTATTATGATGATGATTTGCTAATTTCCTTAATTAGGGTGAAGGTGTAGCCAATTGGGAATTGTTATTTGATTTTATGTTTTGAATTGATTTTCTTTCAAGTTGGAATTATTTTCCTTGTTCTTCATGAGATTTATATGCCTGATCAACGTATAGATTGTTTTAGGAATTGTGTGATGTACTGATAGGAGAAGCATAATCCGTGCATTAGGAAAATAGACAGGTTAGACTGGATCAGACATTAATCTTAGGTTAATTTGATTGGTGAATGATTACTTGTTCTTAATGAATCTAGTTAATTAGGTTTCATCGACGGATAGATTCTAATTAGTTAGGTATTCCTGTGTAGACTTGACGTTGCACATAGGTAATTAATTGTAATTCTATTCCAACAATTCAACTCATAGGTTATGTAGTAATTTCCCAATTAGGTGAAACCTGAAACCCTAAGCTTTCTAATTATTGTCTTCACAACATATTTAAATTCTCTGTGTTGGACATTTGGGCTTTGCACCAATGATGGTCTAGCCCAACATAGGTTATTATCTTGGTAATTTAATTTGGATTAAATTAACAAGGATAATAATAGGAGATATTTTCTTGATAAAATTCCTTGGGAATTATATCAGAAATTATCTAACTAGTATTCAAGTGGAATACAACCACTCACATATAAAAAGGAGAAAATAAAAACTACGTAACAGAATCTCTCTCATTATTTTTCATCAGAAAGTTAGAACTTTCTACAGAAAAAGCTTCTCCCTCCATTGTCAAGCAAAAATGGTTTTTGCACTATGAAGAGTGAGGTTTCTGCTCATTCCTGTAGCAGAAGTCCACCACGAGTATCGAAGATCAAGAAGCACCGTAATTGACCCTGGATCGATTTCTTTCGCTTCCGTAATTAATTATTTAGTAACATGATTTATTATGCTTCATACATCATGTTTTTCCTACATTGGTATCCGAGCTTGATTCGGTCTTTTTGTGTTTGTGATCTCAATTGATGGCCTTTTGGGATGTTTTTTTTTAATAGAAAAGCATGAAATTAGGCCTTGATATTCTGGTGGTTTGATCATTTTATGTTGTTTATATGATCTGCTATTTTTGAGATTAAAATGACTTGTATTGATTGAGATATCTCGTGTCAAACTAGTTGAACCCGTAACTTTGACCATAAAATCCGATCTGGGAAACCTGTAAATTGATGCATGAAACTTATACCATTAGAATCTTTATTTCCTAAGCTTTCCAACGGTATATTATTTGGGTAAATCGAATTTCTGTGTTGGGAGACTTTTATGTTTTACGTTTCAGGGACTTAATTGAAAGGGACTTATTTGAAAAGAAATAAAATCTGGAAAATTAGAATTATTTGACAAGCGTCCAGAACATATCCCACTCTCGCAGCCGGAGCGTGGGACCCACCCCTTGACCAAATAGGCACGCTGAGAGCACCAATAGAATGAGACTGCCACCACAAACAACTTTTATGTTTTAACCGAGAGCTGGATCTGCTCGGAAGGTGCCTCTTCCGGAGAGTGAATCTGGCAAATTTGGTTTAAATGAAGAAAACGCAGCCCCACTCGCGCCTAGCGGCACGTGGGAGCGCGTGTGAAGCCTCTGATGGCGCGTTTTCGACACCGCCGCCACCAGTAGACTTGCAGAGATGTTTCCTATTTTTCTATTATTTTTTAAAATTTTTTGGAGTTAAAATCAATTTTTTTTTTTAAAATAAAAATAATTTTATGGAAACTTGAGGTGGCACGTGGCGGCGCGTTGGTGTTGCTCTTGGGCGGCCGGAGTTGCTGAGAGACTTCTGGGAATGTGTCCTAAGCAGTGGGTGTGGGGGTGCGCTTTCTGATTCTCTAGAAGTATTGGTTTGAATTTTCTCCTAATTAAATGCCTTAGAAATTCATATTATTTTTTGGTTATTGATTTATTATTAATATTTCAGAATATTTATGAAGCATGATTTAATTTTATATAGCATATATATGATATTGATTATGGCAATGATGTGCTTACGTATTTGTTCAAGCATGTTTATGCGATTAAGTTGCATTAAATATTGCCATGTTTATTTTTATGAATAATGTAAGCAGGCAATTTTTTTTGATGAAATGATGCAATTGATATGCCATGATTGAGTGGAAGGTTTTAGTTGAGGAAATCTGGGATTTCGCTCCTAAGGCTAGAATTTTGCGCATGATTATTTTAAATAATGTTAATAATTACTTGTATGCGATAGATGATTAGGAGCATAGCGAGTTTTCGATCTTGCTGCAAGTGGATTGTTTCCATTATTTAATTTGAATTATGCTGCAAAATGTGATATCTTTTGGTGCATTAGATTAATATCCATTGTGCTTGATTCTAATGTAGTTGAGAATTGCTGCCTAGAATGTTGTTAATCTGAACAAAAGGGAGATGGTTGGATGGTGAGAACTATATATGTTGTCTGGCGCCATAAGATCCAACACCTCCTAGATGAGCAAGGTGTCTTCGACAACCTTGATCAAATCATACATGAGTCTGAAGTAAGGATATTGCTGCCTACAGAAATTGGCGCATGAAAGATAGTTATGTGCGCTTTGTTATGTTAAGCTGCACAAATAACAATCTAGTTGGCGAGTATGAGCAATATCAAAACTGCCCATGAGATGTGGCAAGCTCAAAGGAACTAGTACGAGATGATCATCCTGTCTAAGCTGTGCGAATTGAACTTGAAGTTCAATAGATATTAAAGAAAGCTGCATCACTCGATGAAATAGCATCTAAGTATGATATTAGCCTTGATTTGCAAGCTTAGGGCAGCTGGGGTTGTCTTGACTAATGAGTAACAGGTTCAAGCTGATTTCATCCCTTCTTGACTGTAGGAAGCACATAAAGGCAAAGATGGCACATAACGAAAGTGTCAGGACTTTGGAGGTCATTCCACGCCATCTTAAGATGGCGAATGGGCGCCTGAAGGCTGCCAAACCTGCCACTGATGGTGTTGCCAATGTTGCTGAGTCAAACTCGCGCAAAGCTTCTGGGCCTAATCGCAAGATGGATGGATAAGGCTTCTGGGAAGCTTAATGAACCTATGCCGAAGAAAGACAAAGAGTACTAAGCGCCATACTGGCAAGCATGGTAGTGAAGCTAAGACTAAGGTACTTTGTTATAACTTTGGAAAACCGAGATGCTTCACTCGTATTTGTACTGAGCTAAGAAGCTATTTCAAGTTATAACTAAGTCAGGCTTGAGCTTTAAGGTTTGTCTTTTGAAGGGCATTAAAGTTGATATCCTTTTGGGAATTTTGGCTTTGTTCAAGATGGTTTGAGATTTGGACCTTAATTATTCTAGCTGCAGTAGGTCCATATTTCATATCTTTAATTGCTACGCATGGTGATGTTTGCAATGATTATGTGAAATGGCATGCTAGATTGGGCCATAAAGGTCAAGACATAATGAGTAGACTAGCTAGAGAAGGCTTATTGGGCCCACTCGCTAAAGTGTCTTTACCTACATGTGAACATTGTCTTGCTAGAAAAGCAACTAGAAAACCATTTGGAAAAGCCAAACGAGCATCTATACCATTGCAATTAATCCATTCTGATGTTTGTGGCCCAATGAATGTGAGGGCAAAGCATGGAGCAAATTATTTCATCACATTTATAGATGACTTTACGCGATTTGGTCACGTCTATTTGATCTCCCATAAGTCTGAAGCATTAAACTCCTTTAGACGTTATGTCGCACTAGTTGAGAATCAATTAGGCCAAAGCATTAAGGCTTTGCAAACTGACCGAGGGCGCGAGTATCTATCATAGCAGTTTAAGGAGCTCTGTGATGAAAAGGGAATTTTGTGACAGCTAACGATTCCAGGGACTTCGCAACAAAATGGTGTAGCGGAAAGGAGGAATCGTACCCTCTTGGATATGGTAAGGTCAATGATGGCGCAAGCAAATCTTCCAATTTCGTATTGGGGAGATGCATTGCTTACTGCAGCCTATGTACTTAACCGTGTGCCATTGAAGTCAGTGTTTTTCACTCCATACGAACTCTGGACCTGCGAAAAACCTGATTTAGGTAATTTGCGGCCTTGGGGTTCAGCTGCTTATGTTCACAAAACTTCTCACAAGGATGGGAAATTAGGCCCTAGAGGGAAAAAGTGTATCTTCATAAGATACTCAGAACATTCCAAAGGGTATGTGTTCATAGGAGAGCATGGAGATGGAACTATGACTGAAATTGAGTCACATGATGTGGGTTTCTTAGAAAAAGATTTCCCAATAAGAGGGGAAGTTGAGAAAGAGATAGATCTCTATGAAAAAGAGGATTCAGATATGGGAGCGCCAAGTAGTCCGATTGAGAATGAGGGAGCAATTCCTCAAACTCTCGGGGACAATGGGGGCAATTTACCATCAAGTTCATCTATGCTGATAGATGAGGATCCTCAAGCTCAGTTGCGCAGTAGCAAACGTGGAGGTGTCCCTCGTCGCCGTTTTGAGGTTGAGGAGGAAGCTTTCATGATTGCTCCGCAAGATGAAGCTGAGGCTAAAACAATCAAAGAGGCTCTATCTTCCCCTGCTGTTCAAGAATGGACTAATGCAATGAATGATGAAATGGAGTCAATGAGGACTAACCAGGTCTGGGACTTGGTTGACCTACCACCTAGGCGGAAGACTATTGGGAACAAATGGGTTCTCATAGTTAAACGCAAGGCGGATGGTTCCATTGAAAGATATAAGGCTCGCCTAGTAGCGAAAGGGTACACACAACAAGAAGGTGTGGACTATGAGGAAACCTTCTCACCGGTAGTGAGGTTTGCCTCAATTCGCTTGATTCTAGCCATAGTTGCGAACTTTGACTTGGAACTTTACTAGATGGATGTCAAAACTGCATTTCTCAATGGAGAGCTAGATGAGGAGA
The DNA here is from genome assembly GCA_001974805.1 of Corchorus capsularis. Taxonomy (NCBI): domain Eukaryota; kingdom Viridiplantae; phylum Streptophyta; class Magnoliopsida; order Malvales; family Malvaceae; genus Corchorus; species Corchorus capsularis. The sequence continues at coordinate 63,731 of AWWV01013910.1, read as the reverse complement.
TCTACATGGATCAACTTGAGGGCTTTGTGGCAAAAGGTCAAGAGCGCAAAGTCTGCAAGCTCAAACGATCTATTTATGGCCTAAAGCAATCATCTAGGCAGTGGTATCTTAGATTTCATCAAGCTATTATTCAGAATGACTTTGAGATGATTGAAGAGGATCATTGCGTGTATGTTAAAAGATCCAAGGGTAGTTTCGTCATTTTGTCATTATATGTTGATGACATACTATTGGCTGGAAATGATATGGAGATGATTGTCACCACTAAGAAGTGGTTGTCCTCAAACTTTGAGATGAAGGACATGGGTGAAGCAAATTATGTGCTTGGAGTTAAGATCCTAAGGGATCGTTCAAAGAGACTTCTTGGTTTGTCTCAAGAGACATACATAAAGAAGATCCTTGAACGATTTTAGATGCAAAATTGCAAACCCATAGACACTCCTATCGCAAAAGGTGAGACTTTAAGTCTTCAACTGACTCCAAAGACATCTGATGAACAAAAACAGATGGCTCGTGTTCCATATTCTAGTGCTGTTGCCAGTCTTATGTACGCCATGATGTGCATTAGGCCAGATATCAGCTTTGCTGTTGGTTTGGTTAGTAGATTCCAATCTAACCCTGGGCTTGCTTATTGGAAAGTAGTGAAGAGGATATTGCGCTATCTTAAGGGAACTGCTGATTACATGCTATGTTATCGCGGTTCAAACTTGAACCTAATCGGCTATACTGATGCTGATTGGGGTGGTGACTTAGATGAGCGCAAATCTACTTCGGGATACGCATTCTTGCTCAATGGTGGTGCTATTACTTGGAGCAGCAAGAAACAGTCTTGCATTGTTTTATCCACTATGGAGGCAGAATTCATAGCGTGCTCTGCAGCTGCGCAAGAAGCTGTTTGGCTAAAGCGATTTCTTGGGAGCTTGGGAGTACTAGCGCCGTAGATCCAGTGACCATTCATTGTGATAGCATGGCTGCAATCGCTTATACCAAGGATCCAAAGTATCATGGTAGAACCAAACATATTGATATGAGGAACAACTACATTAGGGATTTGATAGCACAAAAGGAAGTGATCTTAGAACATATATCCACTAGTCATATGGTTGTTGATCCCTTAACTAAGCCTATTCCTAGAGATGCTTATGTGACTCATGTAAAGTCTTTAGGACTTCGTCGATGGTGATTATGTTATTTTGATCATTCATGTTGAACTCTTTGTTTTTGGATATTAATAAAATTCATGCATTTTCTTCTATGATGAATTGTTTGCACACAAGATTTAGGAGTATGTCAACAGGCTTTAGATTGGCTCACTCACATGAGCAATCGCCTTTGGCGCCTATGAGGGGTGAGCAAAGATGAGACACAAGCTACTAGCGCTTATTGAGAGCGGCAAGAGCATAATTAAGATGTCGCCTTGGTTGGAGCCAAGATGAGGTCAATATAGTAAAGATTGACTAAAGGACCGAAAATGGATTGACCCACAATCCATTTAGCCTGTGAAGTAAGCCGGATGTGAGATCTAATTTGGCGCCTAAGAAGGCGAGCAAATAGGATGCTCAGGTTAGGCGCTAAAGGAGCGACTAGACTAAGATCTGTACAGTGTTGAGTTTGACATACGCTCTTATTAGAAAGGAGACACTCCACTGTAGCATGTATTTCATACTACATGTGCTTTTACGACCTATATAGGAGGTGGAAGAATGGATCCCTGCTTCTTCACCATGTGAGTCCTATGAAGGTTTAGATAAACCTTACATTGTGCCCTTAGTGACCTTTGACTATGTCATAAGGCGTGGAATGGATGTTTGCTACTTTGGTATGTAACCTAAGACCATGGATGATTCGGTTCTACGGGACATTATTGGGAAAGCAGACTGGTTCAAACCAAGTGACATGAGGGCAAGAGGGAAGACAATTTGAATCACGTCATGCACTATATTCAAGGTCGACCCATTATGTCGCTTTTGAGAGCTTTGACATAATGTGAATATATGTTGCAACATTAGGAAAGATTGATTTGTATGCTCATTGAGGGATTTTGAGATACTCAATCTGATGTGATTAAATTGGTCTAGGGTACATGAGACACTAAATTTCTTTATAAAAGGGTAGATGTCTCTATGCTGGCTCTAACGAGTTCCTACTATAGAGCTCCCGAAATTCAAGATGTACTCAGTGGTCGCACGGTTCATTAACCTGTATGAACTTGGCATTGGGATGGTTGAGAAGGCTTTGCGATGGCTTGCCCATCATGTGTGAGTGGGAGATGTTGGACATTTCGGCTTTGCACCCATGATGGTCTAGCCCAACATAGGTTATTATCTTGGTAATTTAATTTGGATTAAATTAACAAGGATAATAATAGGAGATATTTTCTTGATAAAATTCCTTGGGAATTATATCAGAAATTATCTAGCTAGTATTCAAGTGGAATACAACCACTCACATATGAAAAGGAGAAAATAAAAACTACGTAACAGAATCTCTCTCATTATTTTTCATCAGAAAGTTAGAACTTTCTACAGAAAAAGCTTCTCCCTCCATTGTCAAGCAAAAAGGGTTTTTGCACTGTGAAGAGTGAGGTTTCTGCTCATTCCTGTTGCAGAAGTCCACCACGAGTATCGAAGATCAAGAAGCACCGTAATTGACCCTGGTTTGATTTCTTTCGCTTCCGCAATTAATTATTTAGTAACATGATTTATTATGCTTCATACATCATGTTTTTCCTACACTCTGCTTTTACAATTTCATTTTTTTATTTTAAATTTATTCAATAACTCTCAATTTTCCTTTTCTTGTTAGAATTAATTATAATAGAAATTAATTGTTCCTTGTGGGTTCGACTTCTGGAATACTTTAGGATTTATTAATTCAACTGACTCTGTGCACTTGCAGATTTAGTACATCATATTCAATGTGTGTGGGTTTTCCTCAAAAATTCACCCAGAGGGTAGGGGTTCGAATCCTTGCCTTCCCTTCCCCCTCCCTTTTAATTGTAATGTTCCAATGTACCAGAATAAAATAATTTAATAGTAGTACTCGAATTTTATTATTTAATTCAACAACTATTTTTTTCAAATAAATTTTTATAAAATATTTATATCTCCTTCCTAAAACCCTAAAATAAAAGATTTTATAACTTGGGCTAAACTTCATTTATAAGTGTTTAAACTTATTTTTCTAAACCCTATGATAATGGGTCTAAAATTTTGGGATTTACCTTTAAAAATTGAAATATAATTATAATTGGCTAAACATTTTTGATAGTGTTTAAATTTATTTTTCTACAACCTTATGGTTTAAGATTTACCCTTTAAAAATGTAATGTTTTTACAATTAGGCTAAACCTTATAGTTATTGTCATAAAAATATGAAAAATATTTTTTTTAATTAAATGTGTGAATTTTTTGGTATATTTACAAGTTATCCTTGTTCAAGCCGGGTTGACCCACTATGGGGGTAAAGCTCTCCCAACAATGGTTTTCTCCATTCACAAGACTCGTACCTAAGATCTTGCTTAAGGGGAACAAGTGTCAAATCACTTGAACCAACCACTTGTTGGTATGAAATAATTATCTTTCAAGATTATACTACCATTTTCGATTAAATATATTTTAGTTATTATGATATAAACTCCTATACATAATAGGCTTACTAGACTATTAGACTTGTAAAAAAGACATAAATTAGATATTTAGACTCCTAAGGCCCTAAACTTGTAAAGAAAAAATAAATTAACTAATGAAGTTCTAAATTTATCAATTGCACATATCAAATTGTAAAAAATGGTCAAATTAGTTTTTTTTTTATTACAAAAATTGGTACGAAAGTTTTCTTCATTTTAAGAGGTACAATAGTATTAATAGATGGAGGACCCAAGAAAAAGTTGATTTAATCCTACTATGGTCATTTCCTTTTCTAGACTTTAGAAGATCTAGTAATTAGTTTTTCTCAATTATTGTGCCTTAAAATGATAAATATATATGAGAGCATATTGGAGGGAGTATTGTACACACAGACACACACACACATAACGGCATGTGACGAACGTCACCTCCCCAAGCTTCGCGCGTGCGCACACACACACACACACACACATATATATATATATATATATATGTATGTATATGTATATATATACTTATGTCTGACCGAACGACATGTGACGAACGTCGCCTCCCCAAGCTCCGCAGGATCTGCAAGTTGACTGTTGACAAAACAACAAGGGTTGACCCTTGACTGCTGACTAAGCATTGGTTGACTCTTGACCCGGAACTTACGGACCCGACTCAAATCCATGTACCAGTGACGTGGCATTCCTCATGCCTATAAATACAGAGTAGTTTCTCATCTTTTGTCTATACGAATGTCGCCTCCCCAAGCTCCGCTGCATCCGCAAGTTGACTGTTGACTAAATAAAAAGGGTTGACCCTGTTAGGGGTCAAAATTGGGATGATCCAAAGCCCACAAAAGCCCACCAAGCATACTCAAGGTTGGGTCATCTATCCCCTCATATTTATATCTCTCATATCCCTAAGGGCATTTCTCTCTCCCCAAAGTCCTCAAACACAATTATAAGACAGGGGCAATTCTCCTTTCTAAAGTCCTCAAACACATTCATAACACAGAGGCATCTATATTAAAGTCCCTAAACACATGGAACACAAGGGAAATTTTCTCTACATGGCAAAGGTCCACAACACATATAACACATTGGGCCTTGCCATATATTTCTTTATTTACACAAAGCAAAAGCCCATATCATATACACACATAACGTTGGGTCTTGCCTCCACAAAGTCCACTTTTCGGCCCAAAAGGCCCAATACTTGGGGCCTTGCCAACTAACCACACAACCAATAGCATGATGACAAAAGGCACAAAACTCAATTCCCTGCTGCAGCATGTCAGACTTCCTGCTGAGGAAAGCATCTAAGGGAAGGATTTTACTTAAATTCAAATTCCTTCACATTTAACCATTTATGGTAGGGATTAAGTGCTAATTAATCTTCATTGCAGGTCTAAGGGCTACTATGGACCAAGCCCATAGCGGGAAACTCATTGGGAGATGTGGCTTGGAAGGCAAAAGAGGAAGGAAACTCCTCCGTTTATCTTCTTTGAAAGGAACAGCCATGCTTGGAGGTTGTTCCTTAACACAAATGGGGTAACCGGCTGGGTGCAGAGGGTGGAATCAAGAAACAAAGCCAATCTTGACTTTGGAGGAACCTCGGCAAACCCAAATGAAGAGTTGCCATCGACGATAGCAACATATGAACACAAGAAGAGGGGATTGATTTCAAGACCGAAAGAGGACCTTGTTAACTTTCTCAAACCGGAAGATTATCTATCTTGGACCTAAGGCCTAATCACTGCATCAATCAAAAAGTAAGAGCCAAAGAGGTCACCGGATAAAGCTTCCGACCGGTCAAGGAGGAAGCTATAAAAGGAGGTCATTAACGGCAAAAATGGCATCGCAAACTCTATACAAAAGCACCAAAAGCTCCATACAAAAAGAATCATCATCATCTTCATCAAGAAGTTCTCAAGAACCCTAAATCACTCTCAACACAACAAGAAATCAGTCTCCATCTTCCCCAAATCAGTGTTTTCCTCCATCGTCAAAATCTTGTATTTTGATTCCATTACTCTCAATGTTTCCTTCTTCTTTCTCCCAAATCTCACACCCAATCTGTTTCCCACAAGTCCTTAATCAATAAAGAAGCTGTTTGATTCATTTTACTTCAAAGCAATACGTTTCTGGGTTTCTTGTTCATCCTTTTCATCTTCCTCAGTTTCTCCTCTGTTGTAACTGGTTTCCTACGACAGGAAGTGTTCTTTGGATAGCTGCCAACATTTTTCTCTCTAGTCTTCGTCTCAATCTCATTTTATAACCCAATATCTCTTCTGGGATATTTGGGCTTGGACTCGAACCCAATAGAGAGCCGACCCAGGCCTTCCATCACACAAAAAGGCTCCCACATTTTCTAGCGACTCCACTGGGGACCCTTCTAAAGGTCTTCACGTAATAAAAAATGGCGAGACCGAGAGCTGTCCTACAAAACAACCAGAATCCTCCCGCCGACGTTGAGGATATTCATGAGGAGCAAGAAGAATCCTCAAACCAGCAACAAGAGGACTCAGCTGCACATGAACAAGACCCACCAAATCCCGCTTAAATTATGGTGGAGTTAGCTCGAGGCATTTATCAAAGCCAAATCGAATTGCTTAAAACCATCCGAGAGACCAGGCCTCGCACCACGAATGGAGGCCAATCCCATGATGGAAGCAGAGGCCCTACTCCGTGTGGTGGTGACGATATGCCTGCTAGAAATACTACTGAAACTCAGCAGCAAAATAAGGCTCATCAAGGCTATGCGACTCTCTTCGATCTTACAGCCCTGCTGGAGAGAGATGGCAACATAATCATGCTCATCATTCCTCTACATCAAGGAGCCTCTATACTCGAAGTATTTGGTGGACAGACCTTACCAACCAAATTATAAAGCTCTCACCTTTCCACACTATCATGGCAGGAAAGGCAACGCCGTCAAGCATGTCAGCAAGTGTCTTGATGCTATGGGTCCTCACTCTATGAACCCGAATCTTTGTCTTAGAGAGTTCTCCAAGTCTCTCACCGGATGTGCTTACACTTGGTATACCACTTTGCCTTCCGGGTTTATCAACTCATGGGAAGAAATGGAAGAGAAGTTCTGCAAGAAATACTTTCAAAGTGAAGAGAGGATCACTCTCCTGCAGCTCTAAAATACCAATCAAAGGCCATCCGAGGGCCTTGTTGACTTTGTAAAGAGGTTCCGAGACCTCTCTCTTGACTACTATGAAGAAAATCCCGAATCCATGTTAGTGGAAATTTGCATCCACAACATGCTGCCAGACTTCCGTGCCGTGCTGGAGAACTTGGGCATAGGTCAGTTTGCAAAGCTCCTTGATGTGGCAAGAAGGACAACCCAGTCAGTCAATTACCAAATTCACAATCCTGCCAGAAATGAGAAGCCGCAAGGGCACCGGACCCTAGTTGCGGCAGGAAATCCTAAAAGAAAAAATGGTCAGAAAAGGCTCAGAAAAAAGCTCCACCACTCCAATTTCCTGTTGTAGAAGTCGACGCTTTTCTCAATCAATGGGTGGCAGAGAACATCTTACGGCAGAATCTGGTGAACAAAAAGCCCAAACCCATGACGACCCTCTATCATGCCCTCAAGCACAGGGGGCTGCGACAACCGTGATACAAAACGGTGCCAAGATCTTAGATAAGGCAACCGAAGCCTCTTCCTCATCAAAATCACTCTAGTATGCTCTACTCAACTACAACCCAAAATAATGATGGATACTCTTCTGCAAAACAACACAGAAGAGTGCTCGATTTCAACACACTTGCTGCAAGAGAATCTCACTTGGCATTTATCATAGCCAAATTTCAAAAGCCCTAAGGGAACGATGTCAAATCTCCAAACTGAGAAGCTGAGTCACATGATGAAAGCTATCATCAAACTCCATCTGATGCAGAGCAAGTCCTGCTGAAGCACGAAGCACCCACTGCAGAGAAGAAGATCTGCTGCAAGACGAGAAAGATGAAGTTCAATCCCTCGAAAGTCAAAGCTCACATGCCGTATGGCGACTCTCATCACAATCTTCAAATTAATGGTTCACACGTCACTGAGCAAAATACTGAAGCTTTCATTTGCGCCAATACTTTTTACATTTGAAAGGAAAAGAAAATTTCCTTATCTCATCCTGCCACATGTCAAGCAACATCCTATTGCAGAAAAGGCAGTCAAGCACCATCCTGCCGCAGACGAAGCATCCTGCCAAACTATGCAAGCTCACAGGCAGCAAACAAAAGCATCTACATACATTTGCTTCTAAGACCAGCCCTCATGGTCTCCCTGCAACAACAAGTTTCACTATTCCACCTTAAGTCTATAGCGAGAATGATGATCTCCTTGCGGCAGGAAAATAAAGTCCTACATTATTAGAAGATGCAAATCCAGTGGTACTCTTTCTTAAACGAGTCTCGTTATTCTTCATCGACAAACACACATTTTCAGTGCTTTCTATTTGGAGAATTCAATACTTAGAAACGCACATGCAGCACGGTTCCTGCCGTGCAACATAATCATTCTTGAAGAAATTATCAAGCTTGCCAACAGCGATGGGAAACAAAAATTTGCCATGATTTGACCTCATTTTCCTTGCTCCGTCCACAACATGCAAAGTCACATAAAGAGGTGTTCTAATCAAGATTCCATTGAGCAGCAAAACCTATGGCAAGAACAAAAGATCCAAACTAGCTATCCCTGCAGTAGTCCTCACTCTACGGTAGCGGAAGCTTACTTATGCATTTCTGAAGATTAAAGCTCCTTCCTCATTCAACACTTGGGGGTTATGTCAATACAACATATTTCATCAGATTCAGCACTTGGGGGCTGCAGAAACCCCTTCATCATTCAACAGTTGGGTACTCTAGCAACTCATTCCTCATTCAATACTTGGGGGTTTCAACAACGAAAATTTCATAAATCAAAGAAGCACAATCACAACTGCAATTTTTCTAGATGGTCTAAAGCTGCAACAATCTGTAATTACTTCAGTCACAATCTTGAAGATCATCCACGAAGCTAAGCAATTGTCCTTCAACATCTCCGCCACATAACCCACTATTTGGGTAACGGATTTCATCCTTTCCAAGTGACCACAACGAGATTCAACATCAAGTTCCACTTCTCTCGCAGGAAGATTTCCAGCATCAGAATTCCTGCCATGACAAATCAGTCAATTTAAACATGGCTATCTTCTCATTACTCTGCGACCATGACGTGGCAATCACATTCACCACAACCCCATCCCATGGTCTTCTTCTTCATTGTGATTTTAGCCGAGGTAGTTCCCACATTTGGCAGCCCTTCGCATAATCCTTACATGATCATCACCTTTATTGCGATTGTAACCGAGGTAGTTCCCACATTTGGCAGTCCTTCGCACAATCCTTCCATGATAATCTTCCATATTGCGGTTGTAGCCGAGGTAGTTCCCATGTTTGGCAGTCCTTCGCACAATCCTTATGTGATAATCTTCCTCATTGCGACTGTAGTCGAGGCAGTTCCTACATTGGCAGTCCTTCGCACAATCCATGCTAGTACCTTCCAGGATAATAACTTATCACAGCATCCCGGTGGTACTTCACACACACAAACAGAAGTGGCTCTCCTAACTTTTGAACCAACGGTGAGATAGTTCCCACTTCGCAGATCTCCCTGGTTCTACTTCTACTGTGATTGCGGGCTGTTTTCGGAAGGAGACCCTTCGGGAGGCAGGCTTCTTGTGCAGTCCCTTTCACTTTTAATGGGTGAAATGCGGCGGTGTCGGGGGATTTTTCACAGCCCTCGCACATCTCTTTACATCCAATTTGGCTCACACATACTAGAGCCATCTTACACACTCAACTGACATCAAGACCAGACCTCGCCCATCTCGGTCCTCTGATGCACTCACATCAAAATATCAACAAAAGGAGTCAACAATCTTTGTTCTTCCTCACATCTATATCTGCCACGATCAAAAATAGCATAACATCATCAGCCATCAATGTCATACTACAGCAGCACTAAGAGACTATTCCAAGAAAGTCTTCCACAATAATCATTATCTACTCCAAGTCATCAACAAAAGAAGACAATTCAAGCAAGTCTTGCAATATTCACTACACATGGGTGGCAAGAAATCTTACCAACAACAATCATAGCAGCAGAATGCTATCGCAAAATCTTACCACAGCAGAATATCCCATATAACATAATAATAGCAAATTGGGCATTGTGACACCCGCGGCAAAGCAACTTACAATCAAGAGAATAATCAAATATAAAAAGCTGAGCAACAAAGCTCGAAGCAGACTATCACAAAATGGAGGCCAATCTTACTACGGAAAGTTACCGTAGGAAAGAATCTTCATTCACAACAGAAGTAACCAGCCACAATCGCCACAATGGGGGATGTTCCTCATAACACTCATCATAAGTCATGGGCATTGCAGCACCAACAAATTCTCATGAAGGATCTGCAGTTACCAACAAAAGCTTATGGCAACATCATCATCAATACAAAGATTTGCGGCATTCATCAAAATGCTCATATGACGTCCACAGCACAATTCAAGCCATTGCAAACTATGATGGCCTACAAATTCATGGAAGCCATCAACATAAAAAAAAAACTGACCATTAAAAGAAAGTTGAAGTATCATAGCTGCGGTAGGGACAATATACCTGCGGCAGAGACAGAAGCATGGCAGAAGTAGGGCTCTGGTACTATTTTTCATGGCATAGCTAGCATAGCTATAGCGCGACAACAATAAGAATCCATGGTTTTAGTTATGGCACGGCAACAGCGCAGCCTTCTGATGTTGCTATAACATATAATCCATCCATGGCAATTCATAAAGACAATCGCAGCAGTAGCAGCGCCCATGAAGTACTAGCCCCTGCAGTAGCCATGATAGCAAAAGTCTCAATGCCAACTCAACAGAAGTCTCGATAAGCAAAATCACACCCATGTCCAACTCGACAAAGAGAGCTCATAAAGCTGCCACCAACGATGAAATTCACAATGCCGAAAATCCAAAATCAAAGGAGTTCATGGCAAATTCATGGATCGACTTACGACAAACACGGGCAAGGAGCCATCACACTCATGCCAAGCGTTCAACAAGAAAACTCCTGCTTCAAATCCCGACAGTGAGTTTCCTTTTATCACAATGATAAATTCTTTCCTCTTTATACTTCATATTATGGCAGGAGAATATATAGTCTAAGTAGAAAATTTCAATTCTTGCCGAAGCAATAAAAAGCCTATCCCAAATCCATACACAGTATTCACATATAAAAATCCCAATCACACCAAAAAAGGCAATACCCATAGCCTAAATACAAAGTCTAAAGATAAATTCTCACTCATTCATACAAAATCCAAGCAATAAGCTGATCAAGCCCAAAGGTCGAAAGCTGCGAACTTGTGCATAACGTGGCAGAAGGCAATCAGCTCTTGAACCCGAGTTAAACACATTTTCAGCTTGGGCTTTCTCAAATTTCCTTGAAAGCAATGATCTCCTCTTGATTGGTCACCTACTACTCACATTGCTTCAATTCCTCTTTAGTCTGGCAAGCTTATCTTTGCACTCTCTACTCCCCACAATCTCAGAAAAGATGAAAACCCAACCACTAGCAAGTATTTCGGTCAAATTCTCCAAATGAGCAAAGAGCCGAGACACATCAAAATCTTGGTGCGCGACATCATTGAAGAAATCTCACCAATGAAACAACAAATCTTCATTCGAAGAATTGATTAGAATCCAGCTCATGCCTTGAAGACTGTAGCACACCAAGCTGAAATTCAAACTAGCTATGGCAGACTCGGCAAAGTCAGAAAATAATTCTATTGCTTTTTCAACCCACGGCGCCAAGGAAGCATAAATGGTATAGTAAGGCCTAACACTTGCACATGCTGTCACTTATGCTGAGAATCCACCATGAGGCATGCCATCAGAAAGCTTTTCACTTGTCAGCAGTTGCAGCAGCTCTTCATCAAAAGTGAACTTGTCGGTTCTCTCCTGGTTTCCTGCCACAGCGATAGAGAGAATCACGACATCAGTATCACCAACATCTCCTGCAACAGCATCAATCATTCATAAAAGAAATTAGTTGAAGAATTGATCGAAAGATCGATTAAGCCAACTCACCAGATGTGTAGCCGATGCTATTGTGGATCACAGTCTCCATGGTGATGACTTCAATTATGGCAAAAATCTCTTTTGCAACTTGCCTTGCAGCAGGAATCTCTTATGAAGTAAGCCCATCTATGGCCATGGTGTTCTTAGTTTAATCCAAAACTTTTTTCCAAGATGTTGCCAAAAGCTGAAAAGTTCTTTGCCTCATTAGCCGACACATCAGCCTCATCACCCATGGCAGTAATATTATCAGCCTTACCTACAGAAGTGGCAACCTTGCCTACGGCAGGAAGCTTGTCAACATGAGCCACTCTAATTACATGGACTAGTGACGTGGCATTCCTCATGCCTATAAATACATAGTAGCTTCTCATCTTTTGTCTATTATGAAAACTCCAAACTCTATACCTAAAGAAGAATACACTCTAAATTCCTCAAATTCACTTGGGAGAAAGTAACTGACTTAACCATCGGAGTGCTAACGCGGGGCCTCCCACCCCCGCACTCCGTAGGTGTTCTTCTCTTGCAGGTTCTTTAACCTTCCAGGTTCGAGTTTAGGAGACGATCTTCTTAGATCGACATTGGTGAATATTTTGACCACAACATTTTGGCGCCGTCTGTGGGAACCTTAGCCGAAACGCTATGACCTCTACGAGCGTAGTGGCGCGGACAAGCAAGGCTCCCTCGAGTCTCCCACTAGGGATCCGGAATGTAGAACTCTTCCTAAGCACCCCGAGGAATTTAATGCAGAAGGGTACATCCAATGATTTGACACCAACCAGTGTAGACGATCGGTCTTTACCACCGACTGATCCCGTCATCACACCACCCCATGCGCCAACAATCTAGACACGAGCATTGGACCTGCTGCTCAGATATGATGCAACAACTAGGACATACAGGCGCCATCCCATCCCATTAACGGTGGACATTGTTGTTGTGAACAAACAAGCTGGGACTTTTGAACCACGAGAGGGCGCCAGGATGCCGCATCGGGGCAGGACGCCGGGACAGGGTGCTGACACAACCCCCTCTTCCCGAGCAAACCCCCTAGCAGACAAATGCGACCTACTTATAGCACAGCTTTGAGCCGAGAAGTTTCAGGTTGAACTTTAGGCAATGGAGGTCATTGCTCGAGAGCGGAGCAATCCTTGAAAGGGAAAAGGCAGCCCTAGCTGAAGCACAAAGTGCCAAAGAACGAGCAGCAGCTCTCGAAGCAACATGGCATCAAAAGGCTAACTCTCTCCAGGACGAACGGAACAAACGTCTTCAACCCTTGAATGTTTGGACGAAAAAAGGAGGGTAACGACTCCCCTTCTTAGTTGAAGTGAACAAGAATGGGGAGGGGGTAGGTGAGAGTGTTGCCCTATGGGATAAAGTCAGAGATCGAGCAGAAAAACGGGCTAAACCTTGGTCCAAGAGGGATGGCGATGCAGATCGTCACACCCACAAGTCTAATAAGGCCTCTTCCCGGCTTGATCCCAAGGGCAAAGATGCATCAAGGGGACAATCACAGAAGGAAAGCTCTAAGTCATTAATAAGTGAAGCCCAGGTAGTGCAGATTGTGAAGGAGCAGCTAAAGAAGCTAACCAGAAAACAAGATGACGAACTCTGCCCTCTGGAGGAGATCTCTAAAGAACCCTCTCCTTTTCTTCCTTAAGTTGGGTCTTGATGTCCTTCAACGTCCTCAAAGTGCCAGCAAAATCCTCTTGAAGATCTGTCATCTTAGCGTCGTTCTCCCTCAGCATAGCAGCGCCTTGATCCTACTCCCATTGTTGGTGACCGATCGTCAACGAATCACAAGATAAAAATACCTCACAAAACCTTTCTTAAGTAGATAGGATAAGTAAGGGTCGATCCCACAGGGAGGGAATAACTGAAAAATCACTTTCGAAACCTAATCTATGAAAAACACTTGAACAAAGATTGATTAAAAACAAAACTTAACAAGTAATTAATTAAAGACAAAATAAAGACTCGAAAAGTACTTTGAAAACAATTAATTGAAAAGACATACTTTCTTTCCAATGGTTGACCCGGAACTTACGGGCTCGACCCGGATCCGTGGACCAGTGACGTGGCATTCCTCATGGCTATAAATTTAGAGTACCTTCTCATCTTTTGTCTATTGTGAAAACTCCAAACTCTATACCCGAAGAAGAATACTCTTTAAATTCCCCAAATTCACTTGGGAGAACGTTACTGACTTAACCATCGGAGTGCTAACGCGGGGCCTCCTACCCCCGCACTCCGTAGGTGTTCTTCTCTTGCAGGTTCTTCAATCTTCCAAGTTCGAGTTTAGGAGAGGATCTTCTTATATTGACATTGGTGAATATTTTGACCACAACAATATATATATATATATATATATATATATATATAAGGAGGACAAGTCTAAGGTATATATAGTAAGAAATGATTGATTCCATGCAAGCAAATAAAAATGTAACAAGATAAGATGACAATTTGTCGGAGTGGGATTAATTATAGTTGGTATATCGTATATGATGCTTTAGGTTTACGTCTCTAGAGTTTGGAAGTTGTCAATTCTGTTGTGCTAGTAGGCAGATAGCTGAATTTATATGTTTAAGTTGTGTACAATTTAGCGAAATCGGAGTGCGATTTAAGAAAGCGGAGGTTTTTGGTTGTAGTGATGGATATCTCCACGAATATGTTTGTATTAATCATATATATTCTCTTCATTAATTTATTAATGAATGTTTTCCCCTAAAATATAAGACTAACCATTCAAATTAGTCCCGCAATGTTTAAGTCCATATTCAAATTGGTATCCAACCTTTTAATTTGGTCAATACAGGTTAAAGTTTGTTTCTAAGATCCCGTTTGGAAGTTTTCCCAGAAAATAAAAAAGTGTAAAAGTCTTTCATAAGAATATGTTTTCCTTTAAAAGTTTTCTCTTAAGAAACTTCTTTAAGATGTTTGTTTAACTATTTAAACTTTAAATTAAATTCCTATGAAATTAAGTGAAATTTATTAAATTACTCTTTGGAATATATTCAAAATTTTAAAACTAGGGCCATTGAAGTAAATTTGTCTCAAAATCACTTTCATTTTAAAAATGTAAAAATATTTTCTCACCTCCTTGGTGTGAAATTATGTTCTCACTTTTAGGAGAAAGTAATGGATAACATACCCTTAACTTTCAAATCATAAAAATGACTCAAACACACTGTGTTTGGTATGGGGTGATCACTCAAAAATCCACAATGATCCGCTCTCAGTGATTTGATCACTTTCTTTGGTCAAAAAATTGTACAATTATCCAAAATCATTAAGGTGGTAAAATCACTACTTAAAAAGGTGATTTGCTTACCATCCAAAAGAGTGGAAAAGTTTTATGACCCCTTAAAGTTATCTCTAAAGATTTACTCCCTCTATTCCTATTTAATTGTCTCTTTTTGGTCAAACAATTTCAACTTTAACCATTAGTTAAAAGAAAAATATTTAGAACTAAAATTTCAAAAAATATACTTTGAAAACTTATATTCCAAAGTTTATGAGTATTATTTTAAAATTTTATTTTGATATATATTTTTTTAAAAAAATGGTCAAAGTTGAAGATGTTTAACCCAAAAGGGACAATTAATTAGGAACGGGTGTATCTTTTAAAAACTTACAATTTTAAATATAATAGAGATTGTTTCAATAAGGTTAATTTGGTAGTTTCACATTAATTATCTCTTTTTTTCTTATTTATACCAAACATGGTGATATTTAATCACTATGAATTTTCATCATCACAGCAAACATGGTGATTTAATATACCATCAATTAGATCACCTTGGTGACTTGATCGCCATCGTGATTAGATTACCATGGTGATCTTGAAAAAGGTACCAAACACCAAAGTTCTTCCCTACCCTATACTTTCATGAAAGTGATTAAATTCTATCAAAACAAACGAGCTCTATATAAATTTGCTCATATAATTAGAGTGTACAGATCACCCCTGATATATTTAATCAAATTAAATAACTCGTCATCTAAACAAATTTGAACCCTTATTTGATCAAATTAGAATGTATACTTAAACCTTGATTGAACAATGGTACAAACATCGTGACCAATTTGAGGAATTAGACCATAGAGAAAAAAAAAAGTATTGACTTTCCCATGATGTCAAACTGCATATAAAAAGAGAAGTGAGATTATTAATGTGGAAAAAGCTTTACATAGTATTATTATTTCATTATTATATAAATAATTAACAAAAATAAAATAAGTAAGATAGAGACTAATTGATCTTTGTTTTATTGAATTAATATAATTGGGCTTTAGTTTTCTTTTCTAACTCAAAAGGATGTAATATTATATGGAGAATTCAAACAAGTATAGCAAAAGAACTTTTAATTTTGGAGGAGAAGAACAAATTCAAAACGTCTCTCCTCCATCCATCCAATCTTTGTTCTGTCTAAAAACTCTTTAGTAATTAGTGGGCTATAGATAAGGTGCCACCTCACCTTATTTTTCTCATATTTAACGTTTAACATTGAATATATTTATATTTCTATATAATAATCAAAGAAAAAGGGTTTTCGGATGTGCTCCTTTAAAGTTGTGCCCCTAGTTGTCGTAATTGGTTATATGCTATAACTAAAAATAAAAAATAAAGTTGTGAATGTTAAGCAGCCAAGCTATAACTAGAGTGACCCAAATTCTAAATGTTAAAGCATCCAACCTGAAATAAATTGGTAATAGATGGAGTAATTCACCTCGAATGTAAGACACTCAGTTATATCAACCTTAATTGATGTGTGATATATTACCATTCTAATATGCCCCATCACGTGTAGTCCGGGTCAAAAACCTGAAACGGAATGGGCCTGCACGTGGACAACCGAGTCTAGCGCAACGAGACAAGCTTGTATTCTGATACCATATATAAGCATACAACCTAAAACCAATTAACAATAGGCGGAGTGGTTAGCTTGAATATAAGACACTAAATCATGTCAATCTTAACTGATTTGGGATAATACCACTCTAATAGTACTAAATATTTTTCCTAAAAACACACCATTTGTTAAAATTATGTATGGCTAATAATCAACCCAACAATCATATTATTTGGATAGGAATAATTTTAGGTTTAATGTGTTAGGATTTTGACTCAAATTCCTAGTTAGATTTGGATTGAGATTTTTGATTGGTGGACAAGAATCCTAATAGGAAATGGATTATTGGAGTTCAAGCTTGTATTAGTATAAATAAGCAGTTTATGTTTAGGTTGTGTGTTTGTGTGAGATTGTGTGAGAGAGAAAGCTAAGATAGCTTTATGTTCTTGTGAGAGAATCACCCATGGTGTTGGGATGATTAGATTGAGAGTTTGCTAAAGAGATTGTTATGATTGTTGATTGTAATTGATTGATTTGATAGTGGAGATTTGTGGCATAGGTCCACAAGAAAATTTTGCTTTGTTGTTTCTGCTTTAATTAATTTTGTTTGGTTAATTTCTATGATATTTGAAGTTACAATAAGTAGCATCAGAGTTTGGTTGATTAGAGATGGCTGATCAGACCAAAATTATGCATATTTTTATGGTCATTTTCCTATGCTTTTTTCATTGTTTTAAAAACCGGACCGGACCGGCCGGTTTAACCGGTACCCGGAGGCCTGTCCGGTCCTTAGAGGTATGGAAACCGCGGTCAGTCAACAAAGTCAACAACCGGAGAAAAACCGGTTGGACCGGCGATTGAACCGGAGAAAAACCGGTTGGACCGGTTTGGTAGTTGGAAAATTTTGAAAAAACTTTTGAAGGTGGTGAGTTTTGAACCCACAACCTTATGGATAACAAAAAACATGCTTATGCCACCACACCAAATGCTTTTATGTGACATGAATATACCTTATATAATATTTAAAAGGTCAAATATCAACAATTTTCCATAAAATGCCCTTTTCAACCCGGACCGGCGGTTGAACCAGTTAGACCGGTCGGACCGTCGACCGGAAGCTTCACCGGTTCTGTTGCCGGTCCGGTTTCAAAAACCTTGGCTTTTTTGTGTATTTTATGCTTGATTATACCTTACATTGGTTATATTTGTGTTCATAGGTGTTGACAAGAAGAAAAGTGCAAAATCATCAATTTTGTATCTTTTTAGAGCCTTTTTGGATGATTTAAGACACAAATATTTTCCAAGGATATTTTGGATGAAGAATGGAGCTATCATGTTCGTGATTGAAGAGCTTGAAGAGTCAATTTTATACTTATCAAAGTCATAAAGTTGATTGCTTAGAGTTTTCAAGGCAAAGGAACAAAGACAATTCAAAGCAAGAAGACATGTCCAAGTGCCGAGCCATGACACGACCTACCTAGGTTATCAGGCAAATCACATGGGTCTTCAGACAAAACATGTGGGCACCCAGGTTGAGCCGGGACACTACCCAGCTGGGTCTTCAAACGGACGACATGGGTGCTCAAGGCAACCATGAGGGCGCCCAGGAGGAGTCGGGATAGCCAAATCCGGGCTCAAGTTCAGCAACTCAGCGTCACTTCCTCTTGAAGCCTCTTCAACACTTTCCAGATTTGACGACAGTTCGGGAAAACAGCCATAACGTTTGATCTAGAGCTCCAAATCAGGTGTATGAATATGCGTTGGAAAGCTAACTCCGGGAGCTATAACTTTTGTGTTTTAGTCGAAGCCAAGATTTGACGTTTACATGGACGAAATGCCCATGAAGTTCGCAAACAGAATCTGCTTGGGCCAGATTGCGATTTTGATCAATGTAAGCCCATATATCCTATTTGAGTCAGCTTGGAGACATGAAGGAGAGCCCAGAACATCCCTAGGGTTAGTTTAAGTCATCTAGAACTCTAATTTAAACCCTAGGCAACCCCCTATATATACCCTCTTATCCTAGAACCCTAGAACAACTTTTCTCTACAACTTTTATCTCTTTTTCTCTTTTGGTCTACGGTTTCCTCCTCCTCTTATCCTCTTTGGTCTGTAAGTTTTCAATCTCTAAACCTTTATACTTCTTTTTCTTAGGTATTTTTTATCAATAAATTCATGGTGAGACTTTTGTTGTTAATAATTTGATTTTTCTGTTTGAATATGTTTCTTATCCCTGTACTTCATCTTATGTGTTCAGGTTTTGATAGATTTGGATGGCCACTTTATCTTGATAAGTATGAATGCTATTGTTAGATTCAATTTAGCTTGAGTCAAGCTGATATTGGTCCAAGTGACAGTTGTAATTCAGGAGTCCTAGGTTCAATGGGATTATGAAACATTGCTGAAATCTATAGGCCGGGATGGAAATAGATGTAGATGAGATTGGTTATAATTTATCTTGCATGTGGAAAATATAATCTTAATGCTTGTTCTATGATGGGGTGGTTCCTGGAGTAGAAACAATAGGGATTAATTTTAGCGAGATGCGGAAATTCTATTAGCATGTTGGAATTTGCTGCTGTATTAGACGCCTATTCCTAGACCAATGATTCAAATGAAGTTGTTTAAGATGTTAAGAGGATTACTTTGTTCCAATGAAAATTGATGTCTTCGTCTTAGGCTGTATATCGATTTGGAATGATTTATGATTCTTAATTGATTGCAATTTAAGTTAAATTCATGTTTTGTGTCTGTGATCCATGATTTACTTGATCTAAATAATTACCTAAATGAGAAGAACTATGTTTTTAATCAATTGTTTTTCTTAAATTATTTTCTAAATCTTAAGTTTAGTTTTCTCTTATTGTTTTCTAATTTAATTTAGCTATTTTGAAAAATCCATAAAAATCCCTTTGGTAAGATATTCTTTTAGTATAATTTGGCTTTAATTTGTTTCCACCTTGTCTCTGCGATTCGACCCCTACTTGCCCTAGCTATTAGTTAAAGGTTTGTGGGGATTTATCTTGTGATTTGTTCAACGACCGATCACAATTTTGGCGCCGTTGCTGGGGAAGGAAGGAAGCAACAACAAGATTGAAGACAAATTATTACCTAAGGATCACAATTTTGATCACAATTTTCGTTATTTTCTTTTTATTTTTATTTTTCGTTTTAGTACTAAAATTTTCTTTCGAGTCTTTGTTTTCTAGGAATTAGAATTTCGAGACAATGGAGCAATCACTTACTTTAAGGGAGTTAAATTTCAATTGTGAGATGTAGTCCCACTGCATTGATTATCTAGAAGATTTCTACTACGAGTTAAAGCCAGGAGTGGTCCGTTTGCTGCCAATTTTCCATGGAGAACCTCATGAGAATCCTCATGAGCATTTGCAAGATTTCATCATCAAATGTGCTATATGATTACTGGGATGCCTCAAAAGCAAGCAAGGCTTCGAACTTTTCCAATTACTTTGGAAGGTAAAGCAAAAGAATTGTTTTGGAGTATGCCATCAAAGTCGATTACTTCTTGGAAGGAAATGGAGAGAGCATTCTTGAACCAGTACTTTCCAAAAGCAAAACGCGCCGATGTCAGAAGAAGGATCAACTCTTGTTGACAATTACCTAATGAAAAGTGGTTTCAATATTGCAAAAGGTACAACAAGATTTGTGAAAGCTGCCCCTACCACAACATAAGCGAGGAACTCTTGATACAACAATTCTATGATGGATTGTTTTATGAAGATCGAGTCTACATTGATGCAACCAGTGGAGGTAGCCTCACATTCAAAACACCCACAGAAGCAAGGAAGCTGCTCAACATCATGGCAGAGAATATTCATCAATTTAGCACATTAGATGAGATCTTCAAGCCTAAAGAGTTAGAGTTTGATTTGTTTCGCAATGAGATCAAGGAGATGATGGAATCATTCACAATAAAAAAAGGACGAGGAATATTAGTCTCTTAAAATAATTGTTACGCAACAAGAAACTCTGATCAACTTGTTGCGTGATATGATTTTGAATCAAGGAATGAATCATCATCAACAACCCTCTTTGAAACACCTTTGAACATGGCTCAAGGACACAAGAACAACATAAAATTTGACAATGGATTGAACAATGCGCAAAGATATGGGATCAATTCGATGGGAATGGAAGACAATCAACAAGGGTTACAAAAGAGATGGAGTCACCAGAGACCCCATTTCCTTTCTCTACGCCACCAGTTGGGCTAGTTCATCCTACCCCTGAAATGAAACCCTAACCAACTGTCATACCCCATGTGCAAAAGCTAAGTGATGAGGAGAAATCTGTGAAGAGTAAGGAGGAAGAGAAACCAGATTTCGGGATGAACTCAGCTTCATCTCCAACAATTTCTCAAGATCCACCAAGGAAAAAGAGGGAACCAAAGAAGAAAACGTTGCCGCCCAATGATTGTCCAGCACCGTTTCCTAAATTACTTGAGCCACAAAAGATATGCGGTGAAGAAAGCCAACTCGATTCACTTCATAAGTGGAAGGTATACATTCCTTTAGTTGCTACAATCAAACAAGTTCCCAAGGAAGAATGGAAGCTAGTTGATGAATTGGCAAAGACTACACAAATGGATCATGAGGCGAAAAGTGAAGCTACATTGTCGTGGGAAGAATCTACCTATTCTGAACCAAGCACGATGGAAGGTGAATTTCATGAAATTATTGTCCCAATCATGAAGGAAGTTGAAGAGGTGTTAAGCAAAGCAATGGATGATTTGGACTCACAAGAGCTTAATACGCAAGACCCCATTCAATTTCCTCCAATAATGAAGATGATACCTCATACATGGTCTGCATCACTACAACACCAAAGGAGACTCCCAAGATTGTGCAAGAAGAAAAGGAAGCACCAAAAGAAGACATTGAGATGGACATTCCACAACCTTCTCCACCAAAGATTGCCTAGCACAAAGAGCCACCAAAAGATGAGCACTTTGGACATCCTAAAGAATTGAAGGATCTTGTTGATAACCAACTTTTGGAACCTATAAGTCCAATATTATTGGGGGTCAACAAATTTCTTAAACATGAAAGCTATGGAGAAAAGGAATGGATCTCCATACATCAATTCCTTTTGAAAGATGAGGAGATTAACCAAGAAGAGGACACTCCACAAAGGCAAGAAAGAAGCAATGCCAATCAACGATGCAAAAAGCTCTCATTGCAGCAACCTCTAACGGCAACAAAGATGGCATTGTCATTCATAGCCATTCATGGGATCGCTCTCAACAAAATTGGTGAACTCTTTCCTTATCTCCTATTTTGTTGTGCTCATATTCTTCCTATCTATCCATATCTACTTTTTGCTTTGAAGTGGTATGATCCACCTTAACAAAGGGAGATGTAGGAAAGTCTAGCCAAAGACAATAAAGAAAGGCGCTTATTGGGAGGCAACCCAATTTTTTAACCCTTTTGATTGTTTTTGTTTTAGAAGCTACGAATATTCTTTTGTGTCATAGTAATAGAGTCTAACTTAATTGAAATTTGATAAAGGATGAGTGAAAAAGCTCAAGGAATAAGTTTGCACGATTCTATTTCAACCTACAAGGGGGACGAATCAGAAATTTGTCATGTCAAGTGATCATGTTTACGTGGAAGGAAAACTACAAGGAGAAGCTTAGCGGTTGAGAAGAATTGATCACTCCAATCAATCAATAAGAATTTTCTTTACCTTTTCCTCTTTTATGCTTTATGATTATTCTTTAGAGAATGAACATGATGATATGGTAGACTTGCAAGCTTAGTTTTTCATATTTTTCTTGAACTTAATGAACTTCAATTTTGTTACTTATTAGGTACATTGAAAACCAAGGTTTACATGGTTCAATTTCAAAGAAGGATTAAAGAAAAGTCAACAATTTGGATGGAAGAAGCATGCACACGAACGCCAACACCCAGAATAAGCTTTTCTTAACATTTTTCCTTCTTAGTTGTTCTTTAATTGATGATATCTTTGCTTGATGAATTGAACATGTTGATTCTTTGTTTTGAATGGTATTTCATGCATCATTTTGTATCTTTGCATTCATGCATATTCACATAACATTTGTAGTCTTGTATAGATTTTGTATTAAATTGTTTCATGCATGTCATACATATAGAATCTTAAGTGATAAGAGTTCAGAACCCTCAACTGTTTTAAGGACTTTTGGTAAGAGACATGTGTTATTGGATTGAAGAATTTTGGGAATTTTGCAAGAGTTTGGATGATATTTAACTTTGGGACATTAAGAGTTGAAGTTTGAAGCAAGTCGGTGGGAAAAATGCAAGGGAGAGCATATGGGAAGCAAAACACGACTCAACCTGGGCCCCCAGGCAGATTGCCTTTGCACCCAGGCCGAAATCCACAACTCCCAGCTGCCCTGCATCACGCCAGCACAAGCACTGAGGCTCGACTCTAGTAGGGCACCCAGGCCAAAAGCCTGAACACCCAACCCATAGGCCTGAGCACCCAGGTACCAAGCATTGAATCGCGGCAGTGTCAAGCACCCAAGTGCACATGTCCTAGCATTCCAACTCCCAACAACTATTACCCATCTCCAACACTATAAATATATACCACCCATCATCCACTTCAATTCCCTAACATCCATCTCCAACCCAAACCCCTTTTCATTGAAAACTTCTATGTTGTGGATAAGCTTTATCATGGATTAGACCGTTGTAATGGAATACCAATGGCTATGTTGTAACTCTCTAGGATGTGGATTGTTTGAGTCATTTGGGTATCAAGAGATGAGTTATTGCCAATCATCCACATTAATATAATGTACATCGTAGGACTTATGAGAAAGAACTTGAATAATCACATGTGGAAGGACAACCACCCTTGGAAGTTGATGAAGAGAATTTCCAAGAGCTTCCTATGAGACAATTCCAACAACTTATGGTTCGAGAGATGAGGCAACATAGGACAGAGATGAGAGCTTATATGGACCAAATGGAGGAGACCATGCGCGACTAAGTGGGCCAAAGGAGGCCTAGGAGAGGCCGATGACTCTTATCCTTGGGATGCTATGTGTTTTGCATCTTATGTATTGCATTTTATGATGACATTGCATGCATTTATGTTTTATCTGTGTTTTAATTTGTATTTGTCTTATGTTTATTTTGGATCTTATGTAAGACTTAGTGTTTGGATGCTATGATTGATACTATGTTTGGATTAATTTGCTAAGATTGAGGTTCCACTTTCTTTGTGAATTAAATCTTACATGTGCTCAATTAATTTTGATTGCCCCAGTTATTGTGTTTTGGTTGCTAGTGAATGATTATTTGATTTGTCCAGAACTTTGGGTCTTCTTTATAAGTCAAATTGTCATTTTGCACTTACTTTTCCAAAAATTTCAAAGCGATCATTGAAGTTTTTGTCAAAATTACTAGCACAACTTACATTGAGGACAATGTGTCTTTTAAGTGTGGGGGGGGGGGGGGAATTAGTTTATTTGAAAGATCCTATTTTTCTATTTTTCTATCTTACTGACTAGAGATAAATTTTTCAAAAATTTTGAAGAAAATTGAAATTGATTTTGTATTTCTAATAAGTTTTGATTTAATTTCCATGAATATAGTCTTGTGTAATACTAATTTGGTTTAAATACATTGAAAATATTTTTCAAATTTTCTTATGTATAATTTCATTCTTTGATTAAGAATTGTAATAAGGTTTTTCATACCCAAAAATGTTTTGACAAGTGTATTACTTCTAGAACTTGTGTTGAATCTTGAGTACATTTATAGAAGTATGTCATGGATATGTCAAAGACAAAGTGTGAGGGTATGAAGGGTAGCTAAAATCTTTCAAAAAGAAGTGTTTTCATGAAAGAGGAGAAAAGATACTTCTGATCTTTCCATAGTTGTCACTCTTTAAAAAAATAAATAAAAAATAATAAGGTTAGTAACCTTAAAAGAGGATTAGAGGCATGGATTGCGGGAGTATTGTCCCTCTGAAAAAAAAAATGAGTGTTAGTAACCTCAAAAGAAAAAAGGGAGTTAGTAACCCCTAAATCATGAAAACTTCTAAGGTTAGTAACCTTGCTTTCTTAAAAATAAGCTATCCTTTTTAACCCATTCCAATCTTTGATGAATATCCATGATATTGCTTTCCTTTGGAGATACATGTATATACAGGCTTATGGTAAGTTTTCCTTGTCAAATTCATCTTGGTATGTTGATCTTAGAAATTACATTATTGATTGGACTGGTTTTGTGCATAGTTGATTTGAATCTTATGGTCTTTGTATTTTTACTAACTTATATTTCATTTGATTAGAAAATGTAGATTAAATTCTTAATTTGTTAGAAGTACTCTGTTTTCTAAGTGCCGCCATACACCTACGAAAGTGGAATCAATAATTTGCTTAGTTTTGGACTAACTTTTGTTTGCTTAGGATTAACACTAGTTTGCTAGGGACTAGCAAAACTTAAGTGTGGGGGAAATATGATCAGACCAAAATTATGCATAATTTTATGGTCATTTTCCTATGCTTTTTGGATATTTTATGCTTGATTATACTTTATATTGGTTATATTTGTGTTCATAGATGTTGACAAGAAGAAAAGTGCAAAATCATCAATTTTGTATCTTTTTAGAGTCTTTTTGGATGATTTATGACACAAAAATTTTCCAAAGATATTTTGGATGAAGAATGGAGCTATCATGTTCGTGATTGAAAAGCTTGAAGAGTCAATTTTATACTTATCAAAGTCATAAAGTTGATTGCTTAGAGTTTTCAAGTCAAAGGAACAAAGACAAATTCAAAGCAAGAAGACATGTCCAAGTGCTGAGCCATGACACAGCCTACCTGGGTAATCAGGGAAATCACATGGGTCTTCAGACAAACCATATGGGCCCCCCAGGTAGAGTCGGGACACTACCCAGCTGGGTCTTTAGACAGACAACATGGGTGCTCAAGGAAACCATGTGGGCGCCCAGGAAGAGTCGGGATAGCCAAATGCGTGCTCAAGTTCAGCAACTCAGCGCCACATCCTCTTGAAGCCTCTTCAATACTTTCCAAATTTGGCGACAGTTCAGGAAAACCGCCATAACTTTTGATCCAAAGCCCCAAATCAGGCGTATGAATATGCGTTGGAAAGCTAACTCCGAGAGCTAGAACTTTTGTGCTTTGGTCAAAGCCTAGATTTGACGCTTTCATAGACGAAAATGCCCCTGAATTTCACGGACAGAATCTGTCTTGGGCCAGATTGCGATTTTGATCAATGTAAGCCCATATATCCTATTTGGGTCAGCTTGGAGACATGAAAGACAGCCAGAACGTCCCTAGGGTTAGTTTAAGTCATCTAGAACTCTAAATTAAACCCTAGGCAGCCCCCTATATATACCCTCTTATCCTAGAACCCTAGAAAAACTTTTCTCTACAACTTTTATCTCTTTTTCTCTTTAGGTCTACGGTTTGGAGAGGAGGCAGCCGCCTCCTCCTCTTTTCCTCTTTGGTCTGTAAGTTTTCAATCTTTCATGGATTGGTCCAATCCATGAGAGGCTAAATCTTTATACTTCTTTTTCTTAGGTATTTTTGATCAATAAATTCATGGTGAGACTTTTGTTCTTAATAATTTGCTTTTTCTGTTTGAATATGTTTCTTATCCCAGTACTTCATCTTATGTGTTCATGTTTTGATAGATTTGGATGGCCACTTTATCTTGATAAGTATGAATGCTATTGTTAGATTTAATTTAGCTTGAGTCAAGCTAATATTGGTCCAAGTGACAGTTGTAATTCTAGGAGTCCTAGGTTCAATGGGATTATCAAATCTTGTTGAAATCTATAGGCCGAGATCGAAATAGATGTAGATGAGATTGGTTATGATTTATCATGCATGTGGAAAATATAATCTTAATGCTTGTTTAATAATGGGTGGTTCCTGGAGTAGAAACAATAGGGATTAATTTTAGCGAGATGCGGATTAATTCTATTAGCATGTTGAAATTTGCTGCTGTATCAGACGCCTATTCCTAGACTAATGATTCAAATGGAGTTTTTTAAGATGTTAAGAGGATTACTTTGTTCCAATGAAAATTGATGTCTACGTCTTAGGCTGTATATCGATTTGGAATGATTTATGATTCTGAATTGATTACAATTTAAGTTAAAATCATGTTTTGTGTCTGTGATCCATGATTTACTTGATCAAAATAATTACCTAAAGGAGAAGAAGTATGTTTTTAATCAATTGTTTTTCTTAAATTATTTTCTAAATTTTAAGTTTAGTTTTCTTTTATTGTTTTCTAATTTAATTTAGCTATTTTGAAAAATCCATAAAAATCCCTTTGGTAAGATATTTTTTAGTATAATTTGGCTTTAATTTGTTTCCAACTTCTCTGTGGGATTCGACCCCTACTTGCCCTAACTATTAGGTAAAGATTTGTGGGGATTTATCTTGTGATTTGTTCAACGATCGATCAATGGCAGACACCAGCAGCCGATCAACTTTGAAGTTTGAGATTGAGCCGTTCAATGGAACGGACAGTTTTCAGATGTGGCATAGTACGATAACAGATGTGTTAGTACAACAAGGATTGGGAGATGCGTATGAAATTGATAAGCCTGCAGGGCTAAATGAGAACAACTGGAGAGATATTCAATGAAAAGCAGTAAGTAGAATTCGTTTGTCTCTTGTTACTGAAATTAAGTATGATGCATGTGTTAGATGTGAAAACCCTAAAGGAGTTGCTGGATAAGTTAGAGTCGATTTATATGTCAAAATCGATTACTAATATGTTGTGTTTGAAGAGAGAATTATTTGGATTGAATATGAAGGTGGGAATAAGTTTAAGGGCACATCTAAACGAGTTCAATAGATCGATAAAGTAATGAAGTGGTTGATAATTTGGCAAGTGTGGATGAAGTAATGAAAGTGGTTGATAAAGCAGCTTTGTTGATTAATTCTCTTACCGACAAGTATGATCCTGTGACTAAAGCTTTGATGGTTGGTAGGAAAACCTTGAGCTTGCAAGATGCGACTTTTGCAATTTTTAAGTATGATAGATTGAAAGAAACTGAAAAGAAAGATGAAGAGAATGATGCTCTCACGATGGAGCATGGAAGAACTATTGGAATAGATAAGAATGATGCAAGATCAAAGGGTAGATTCACTGAAAGAGGAAGATCAAGTTCGAGGCCAAGGGTAGATATGAGCAATAAGGAGTGTTATTATTGTTATGAGATGGGCCACATAAAAGCCTACTGCAAGAAGTTAATGGAAGATTTGGGAGATTTCATGAAATCTAAAGAGAAGAATAAGGCTGGTATTAATGTTACTGCTGTTGATAGTGATGAATATTCTGATGAAGATGTTGTTTTGATGGTGCAAGAAGAAAAGAAAGACACTAGAGATATGTGGGTGTTTGATTCTGCTTATTCTGAACATATTTGCACAAAGAAAGAATGGTTTTCGAAACTTGAGAAGTGTGATGAGCCTGTTTACATGGCTAATAATGGTGAAGAAAAAAATTGAAGGCATTAGGAGTGTGAAAATTCGTTTGCATGATGGCAGTATCAAGATGCTTGGGAATGTGAGGTATGTTCCAAACTTCTCAAGGAATTTGATTTCGCTTGGAAAGTTGGATAGCTTGGGTTATGGATATTCTTGCCGAGGTGGAGGCTTGAAGATCACCAAAGGTTCGATGATTGTGATGAAAGGAGTGAAGAATTCGAAGAATTTGTATGAGTTGATTGGAAGCACAATTAGAAGAGATGGATCGGTATCTTCACATCAAATTGAGACAAAGGATTTGGATTTGCCAACAAAGAAGAAAGTCACTTTTGTGGATTTTGTTAAAAGGTGGAGCAATTAACCTTTGATGAAGGAATTTGAGATCAGGTTCTTTTCTTTTCTCCCTTTTCTTTTTCAAAGGGACAATTCTTGGGGATTTACTAAATTCACCAATGTCTCTTCCCCACTTTTATTATTTTTCAAGGGGCACAACTCTTGGAAATTTACTAAATTTACCAATGTCGCTCCTCCCCTTTACTTCACTTTCATTTTTTTTATAAGAACAATCACCCTTCCCTTGCTTCCATGGAATTGCTTGTTCTTGTAGGAAACCCCCACACTTATTCTTCTTCATAGTCTCATTACGAACCATAATGAAAACAAGTAACTTCACTTAATCGAGAGAAAAAGGATAAGAGAAACTTGTTTTTCTTTGAAAGGGTCAAGGTTCTTTGGTAAAAGTGGCTAAAAAGAAAAATATATGGCTATTCAATAAGGCTCAGATGGGTTTACTACAATTGTTTTTCAAAGGGATGGCTAGAATTAGGCTCAATCGCAATCCTAACTGCATATTATTTCAATTCAAAGTACACAAAATAAATGAGCATGTATAAAATTCACATCGAAAAGGTGACAAAAGAAGTTCTAGAAGTAATACACTTATCAAAATATTTTTGTGTATGAAAAACCTTATTAATCACACTTCTCGATCAAAGAATGAAATTGTACATAAGAAAATTTGAAAAACATTTTCAATGTATTCAAATCAAATTAGTATTACACAAGACTATACTCATGAAAATTAAATCAAAAATTTATTAGAATTACAAAAACAATTTTAATTTTCTTCAAAAATTTTGAAAAATTATCTCTAGTCAATAAGATAGAAAAATAGGATCTTTCAAATAGACTAATTCCTCCCCACACTTAAAAGACACATTGTCCTCAATTTGTGTATGTACTAGTATTTTGACAAAAAATTCAATAATCTCTTTGAAATTTTTGGAAAAATTAAGTGCAAAATGACAATTTGACTTATAAAGAAAGTATAGGTCCAATCTAATAAATCAAACAATCATATACTAGCAAGGAAACACAATAAGTGGGGCAATCAAAATTAATTGAGCACATGCAAAAATTAATTCACAAAGAAAGTCGAACCTCAATCTTAGCAAATTAATTCAAACATATGATCAATTATAGCATATAAAAACACATAAGTCTCACATAAGATCTGAATAAACATAGTACAAATACAATTTAGAGCACAAATTAAACACAAATAAAAATACATGAAATGTCATGATAAAATGCAAAACACATAACAATCATAAGGATAAGAGCTAGCGCCTCCCCTTGGTCTCCTTTGGCCCATGTATTCACTCATGGTATCCTCAATACGACCCATGTAAGCTCTCATCTCACTCCTATGTTGCCTCATCTTACAAACCATAAGTTGTTGTAACTCTCCCATAGGTATCTCTTGAAAATCCTCTTCTCCATTAACTTCCAAGGGTGGTGGCACTTCCATATGTGGTTGTTCGTATCCTTGCTCATAAGTCCTATGATGTACATTATACCAATACGGATGATTGGCAATGACTCGTCTCTTGATACCCAAATGACTTAAACAACCCACATCCTAGAGAGTAACAACCTAACCAATGGTATTCCATCACAACGGCCTAATCCACTTAAGATTCTATATATATGAGATGCATGAAATTATTTAATACAAAATTTATAAAAGACTACAAATGATATGCGAATATGCATGAATGCAAAGATACAAATGATGCATGAAATACCATTCAAAACAAAGAGTCAACATATTCAATTCATCAAGCAAAGATATCATCAATTAAAGAACAAACTAAGAAGGAAAAAGGTTAAGAAAAGCTTATTCTGGGTGTTGGCATTCGTGTGCATTCTTCTTCCATCCACATTATTGACTTTTCTTTGATCCTTATTTGAAATTGAACTATATAAGCCTTAGTTTTCAATGTACCTAATAAGTAACAAAATTGAAGTTCATTAAGTTCAAGAAGTAGAAAAACACGAAAAACTAAGCATGCTAGTCACCATATCATCATGTTCGTTCTCTAAAGATTAATCATAAAGCACAAAAGAAGAAAAGGGTAAATAAAATTCTTATTGATTGATTGGAGTGATCAAGTCTTCTCAATTGCCAAGCTTTTTCCTTGTAGTAGTTTCCCTTCCACGTAAACATGATCAATTGGTACCACAAGTTTCTGATTTGACCCCCTTGAAGGTTGACGTTGACCTCCATAAAGGTTGAAACAGAATCGTTGCAAGCTTGTTTCCTTATGCGATTCGGCGTTTGTGCTCATCCTTTATCAAATTTCAATTAAGTTGACTATACTGCTATGACACAAAAGAAAAATTAGTAACTTCAAAAACAAAAACAATCAAAAGGGTTAGAAAATTGGGTTACCTCCCAATAAGCGCTCTTCTTTAAAGTCTTTGACTTTCCTTCATCTCCCTTGGTTAAGGTGGATCATACCACTTCAAAGCAAAAAGTAGATATGATGAGATAAGAAGAATTTGAGCATAAAAAGAATAAGAACACAATAGAAGATAAGGAAAGAATTCACCAATTTTGTTAAGAACGACTCCATGAATGGCTATGAATGACAATGCTATTTTTGTTGCCGTTAGTGGTTATGCAATGAGAGCTTTCGGCATCCTTGACTGGCATTGCTTCCTTCTTGTCTTTGCGAAGTGTCCTCATCTTGGTTAATCTCCTCATCCTTCGAAAGGAATTGAGCCATGGATATCCAATCCTCTTCTCCATAGCTTTCGTGTTTGAGAAATCTACTGACCCCCAATAAATCTGGATCTTTATGTTCCAGGAATTGGTTGTCATTTAAATCACTTGTTTCGTCCTTGATCTTGGTAAGCCTTGGAGTTGAAGGTGGAGAAGTATCCATCTCAATGTCTTCGATAGGTGCCTCTCTTTCGTCTTGCACAATCTTGGGGGCCTCCTTTGGTGTTTTAGAGATGCAGACCATCCATGGGGTATCATTATTGAAGAAAAATTGAGTGGGGTCTTGTGCATTGAGCTCATGTGATTCCAAATCATCTATTGTTTCGCTTGACACCTCTACAACTTCCTTCATGATTGCGACTTTAGCAACTTCATGAAATTCACCTTCTATCTTACTTGGTTCAGAATGAGTAGGTTCTTCCCATGATGTTGTTGCGTCGATCTCTGGCCCATGATGTTTCTTCACGCTCTTGGCTACCTCTTCTTCGATTATCTCACTTTGCTCCTTGAGAGTTTTTTAAAAAGAAAAATACATTATGCAAATAACTTCCACCACTGGCTTTTTCTATTGTGTCTATATCAACATGTTCTAGACCAGAATAGAAACATCCAATAATGATTTGCTCAGAAAGCCCATGGTTTGGATAGCTATCGCATAGTTTGTTGAATCTCTCCCAAAATTGGTGCAAGTGCTCATCTAGTAACTGTTCGCAATTCGCTATTTGGTTTTGAGCATGTGTCAATCGCATTGGTGCTTCCTTAGACAACTGTACGCAAAGTAGGATCTGATTTTGAAGATACTGGAGGTTACTTTCTGCCATGGCATTAAGCAATCTTCTCGCATCTTCAGGGCTCTTGAATTCCAAAATACCTCCACTTGTGTCATCAATACTGTTTCAATCGAAGTGAGACAACCCATCATCGAAACTTTGAATTAACTGCCGTTCAGTTAAACCATGTTCAGGGTTGCTCTCACATAGCTTATTGTACCATTTCCAATATTTGCACCAATCCTTATCAGGAAATTGTTGGCAAGATAGGATCTCCTTTCGAGAAGAATACCATAGTAATTTTCGCTCCATTACCTCAAAATACTAATTCCTAGAAAACAAAGGCTAGAAAGAAAAATTTAACACTTTAATGGAAAATAAAATAAAAATAAAATAACGAAAAAGAAAAAGAAAAAAGTAAAAAATTCTTAGGTGGTAATTGTGTTCAATCTTATTGTTGCTTCCTTCCTTACCCGGCAACGACGCCAAAATTGTGACCGAGTCGTTGAACAATCACAAAATAAATCCCCACAAACCTTTAACTAATAGTTAGGGCAAGTAGGGGTCGGATCCTAAGAGAAGGTGGAAACAAATTTTAAAGGCAAATTACACTAAGAAAATCTTAGAAAGGGGATTTTTAGGTTTATCAATTTAAACTAGAAAACAATAAAATAAAACTAAACTAATGATTTAGAAGATAAGTTGAGAAAAAATTAATTCAAAACATACTTCTTTTCCTCTAGGTAAATATTTTGATCAACTAAACCATGGATCACCGACACAAAGAATAAATTTGATTTAAATTGCAAATCAATTAAGTATCATAAATTATTATAAATCAATGTATATCCTAAGACGTAGGCATCAATCTTCATTAGAACAAAATAATCTCCCTAATATCTTAAACAACTCCACTAGAATAATTGGTATAGGAATAGACTTCTAATGCAGAAGCAAACTCCAACATGCTAATAAGATTAACTCCACGCCTTGCGAAATTAATTTCTATTGTTTCTAGTCAAGAAATCACCCTGTGAAGTTATCATAGAACAAGCATTAAGATCATACTTTTCCATATGCATAATAAATTATAACCAATCTCATCTACATCTATTTCCACCTTAGCCTACAGATTTCAATAAAGGTTTGATAATCCCATTGAACCTAGTACTCCTAGCATTCAACTATCACTTGGACCAGTTTTAACTTGACTCAAGACTAATTTGAATCTAACAATAGCATTCATAATTATCAAGATTAGCGGTACCTTCTAATGAATAAAAAATGAACATATAAGATGAAGTACAGGGATAAGAAACATATTCAAACAGAAAAATCAAACTATTAAGAACAAAAGTCTCACCATGAATTTATTGATAAAAAATACCTAGGATAAAGAACTATAAAGGTTTAGCCTCTCATGAGATTGAAAACTTACAAAACAAGAGATGAAGAAGGAGGGGGCGGCTGCCTCCTCCGCAAAAGCAAAACCTAGAAAATAAGAACTTAAAATAGAGGTGCTAAAAGTGTGCTAGGGTTTCTAGGATAGTTGGGTACATATAGGGGCTGCCTAGGGTTTAATTTAGAGTTCTAGATGACTTAAACAAACCCTAGGGACGTGCTGGGCTCTTCTCTATGTCTTCAAGCTAATCCAAGTAAGATATATGGGCTCAAATTGGTCAACACGCAAGTCTAGCCCGAAACAGTTTTTGTCCGGAATGTTCAGGGGCATTTTCGTCCATTACAACATCAGTTTTCGGCTTCGACCAAAACACGAAAGTTGTAGCTCTCGAAGTTAGCTTTCCAACGCATCTTGAGTAACCTTATTTGGAGTTCTGGATCAAAAGTTATAGCTATTTTCCCGAACTGTCGCCAAATCTGGAAAGTATTGAAGAGACTTCAAGAGGAAGACACCATGAGTTGCTAAACTTGTGTGCGCGGACAAGGGTCCCGACTCCACCAGGGCGCCCAAATGGTTTGTTTGAAGATTCATGTGGTTTTCTTGATCACCTAGTGTAGACACCCATTTTTGTCCTATATCCTTCAATTTAAATCAATTTATTTCTTAATGGGCATTAGGGTCACCTAGGGGGCATTTTGGTCATCTTTACACTAGGGGCATTCTGGTCATTTGCACATTCAGGGGCATTTTGGTCGTTTTCAATCCACTTTTAATTTAGATTAGTTAATTCATTTCTAGTCATCTAGATTGCATTTAAAAAAAACCTAAAAAAATCTTAGTATGTGCCTTCGGCATTTTTATATATTTCATGACTTAGCTTCATATAGTAATTTAGTATTTTTAGTCAAGTAGTTGAAGTTCAATTTAGTTCATTGATTAATTAATCCTCAATTTAGCAATTAGTTAGGCGTTGCATAAATTGGATTTTGCATTTTGCTAAGTAGTTTCATTATAAGTGTTGTCACTATAAAAAGCACACAAAAATTAAAATATTAAAAATCACAAAAAAGAGAATTTTTGCATTTCTGCATTAAATATTTACATTTGTCTTTTCTTTTCCTGCTTTACAAAATCACAAAAAATGAGGAGTTTTAAAATAGCTTGTCTTGTGTCACTTGTACTCCACCACCTTGGTTTGTGCCATCACTTGCTAACTTTCTCGATACAAGGGTGTCAAGCTTTGCTAGGTGTCACCACTCATCACATGTCATATGCTACACTTTCAGATTGCAACTTCCCTGATTAGCTCTACAAAATGAAGAGAATGGGGACGCAGAATCACAGTGCAACAAACAATGCTGAAAGCTTCACAATGACAGCAACATTAGCAAGGAAGATAGGACAAAACAACAAGCATGTTTAGTCCAAGTCAACATACACATTTGCATTTTCAAGATTACGTATCTGTTACATGGCAAACAATTAAAATTCAGTTGCAAGCAAGGCACCAAATTTACATCAACAGGGTCTAATTGCAGCATATCAGGGCAGAGAATAAGGCAATTACAAGCAAAGTAATAGGGGCTAGCTAATACATCGTAGCAATGGACAAATAGCATTAAAATACAGTCTCAATTGCATTTCAATGTCAATACACAAGCAATAGGCGATTCAAGCAAGTTAATCGAAATCTGAGTCAGAACCTCAATGGCAAAACCAAGTTCAATTCAGTGACTATTTTGGAAATTGCAATGGATTTCAAGCGTGTGCAAGATGCAGTCAAGAAGAAAACAGTGACAATACCAAGCAAGCAATTCAAAGCAATTTACAGAGGACAATTTTCGAAGGCAAAGGGTGCATGTGACAGCAGAAGAGCATGAGCAGTAACAGGCAAGAACATCCTTTAAGGCACTCCAACACATTGCTACCGAGAGCATGCTCAAGCAAGGAGACACATCAAGGCAGTCCATTTCATGACATTTTATATAACTTTAGAGTTTTAATTTTAACCATCATACAAAAGCCAGCAAAAGATCATCACCGTTTCATCATGTATCAAGAACAGTTGCAAGTGAGACTACCAATATACAATCCAGGGAATTAAAATGACCAACAGAAACAAGTTTCCCAAGTAGTCACAAGAGAGAAGGAAAGAATTTACCTCACAAAGCCACCTCACACTGTGGCCAGTTGATCGGTCGTCAGCAACACACAAAATAAATCCCCACAAAATCTAACTAGGTAGTTATGGTAAGCAGGGATCGAACCCACAGAGAAGGATGAAATGAATATTGAAAACAAAATACTTGGAAACACTTAAGAAAATTGGGGATAAGAAATCACAATTAAAAAGCAATTAAAGAAAAGTAAAGCAGAAACTAAATTAAACTAAACTAAAATACTAATTAAGAAAACAATTAACTAAAAATCATACTTTCCTTCCAATGGTAGAAATTAATCAATTGGAGATATGGATCATTGATATGAAAGATAAATTTAGTACAACCAAATTATTGAATTAGGCAGGAATCAATTTTACGCCACTCTATAAATAGAGGTAAAATATCAAGCAAGATTCATTCAATAACCTCTTAGAATAATTGATCTAAGTTCCCTTAACATGGTAAATAGTTAATCTCACTCCGTCAGGCACAAAGAATAACCCTATTATTCATGCATCCGTACTATCACATCTCAGAAACATGAATAAAGCATTAACAACAATTATAGAATCAAACCTATATCAACCAAACTATCACGCCTCGGTTTTCAATAAGGCTTATTAATTCCATCGATCCCATTATTATTGGTGATCAATTTGTATCAATTATTAGACATACCAATTAAGTCTCAACCTAATAAAAACAATAGACTAATCATTTTATTGACAATAGTGGCCACTTAAAGCAATAAAACTCATAATCATAATCATGATAATAGGAATTAATATGCTATTCAAAAGAGAAAATCATACCAAATTATAAGTGCAGAATCTCCTCATATCAATTGATTAAAATCTCCAAAGGATAGAAAGTATTGAGAAAACTAACTTCTCATGAGTTGAAGAGAATCCATGAGGGAAAAATAAAGAAAAGAAGAAAAACTTACAGAAATTTCTCCTCCCTTGGGCGGCTGCCACAAAGAAAAGAGAGAAAAACTAAAACCTAGAAAAACTAATTCTTAGGTAGCTTAGGTTTTTCTATAACTCAAGGTGGGTATTTATAGGAGGTTCCTAGGGTTAGAATTAGAGTTAAAACCGACCTAGGACTCTTAAGGGCGTGCTGGACTGATTACTTGGTCATCAAGTGAAATCCAACGGCTTTAATGGGCTGAAAATAGAAGAAACCCGAAATCTGGCCCAAGAGAGCAACAGTCCGCAATCTTCAGGGGCATTTTTGACCATCTTAACGGCAAAACTAGACTTCGAGGTCTTCCGCAAAGTTGTAGATCTTGGAGTTAGCTTTCCAACGCATCTTGAATCATCCAATTTGGACCTCTATAGAAAAAGTTATGATTTTTCTTCCAAAGTGCCGCTGAAATCGGAATCAATTGGAGAGGCTTCAAGAGGAAGACACCAACTTGTGCTGGATTTGGCAGGCCCGACTGTCCCTGGGCGCCCAGATGAAATTTCTAGCCGCCCAGGTCATCTGGAGAGCTCGTCAGCAAGTTGCATCTTTCTTCACTTGACTTATGTCCTTGATCTTCAATCATCTTGGAAACTTGTAGCATTGATCTTCATGGCTTCTTCAAGCATAAAATGAGCTTCAAAGAGTCTTCAATCACAAACATAAAATCTCCAAAATCTTCATGAAAATTTCACTTAAATCATTATGTCAAAATTCCATCAAAATAGCTCTAAAAAGTAGGAAAAATAGTACTTTTCCACTTTTCTTGTCTTCACGACCTAAAATCACAAATATTAAGAAATTGAGACATAATTAACCAAAATTAAGCATAAATCCTCCTAAAAACATAGGAAAATGACCATAAAAACATGTGACATTTTGGTCTGATCATATTTCCCCCGCACTTAAGCTTTGCTAGTCCCTAGCAAACTAGTGTAATAAACCTAAAACAAAAAATGTTAGTTCTAAACTAATGCAAATATTGATTCCACTTTCGTAGGTGTACGGCGGCACTTAGCATGTGACGCAAGCCTTTAAACCATCGTGTGTCTACGCTGGAGGTGTTATAGTCACCTGAGGGTTTACTTAACTAGAACGCTACCCATAAACATTATGAAATTGACTAAAAATATCACTCTCAGAAAACAGAGTACTTCTAATAACAAGAGAATTTAATTCATAATTTCTAATCAAGTGCAATATAGGTTAGTAGAAATACAAAAGCCATATAGTTCAAATAGACCATGCACAAAATCACTCCAATCAATAATGCAATCTTTAAGATCAACATACCTTAGATGATTTTGACAAAGAAAATTTCCCATAAGCTTGTATATACATCTATTTCCAAAGAAGAGTAATATCATGGATATTTATCAAAAATTAGAATGGGTTAAAAAGGATGGCTTATTTTTAAGAAAACAAGGTTACTAACCTTAGAAGTGTTCATGATTTAGGGGTTACTAACTCCCTTTTTTCTTTTGAGGTTACTAACACTCATTTTTTTCTTTTTAAGAGGGACAATACTTCCGCAATTCCATGCCTCTTATCCTCTTTCTAAGGGTTTACTAATTCCTTTTGTTTTAGAAAAGAGTGACAACAATGGAAAAGTTTTTTTTTTATTTTTTATAAGCAGAAGTACATCTTCTCCTCTTTCATAAAAACACTTCTTTTTAAAAGATTTTAGCTACCCTTCATACCCCCACACTTTATTTTTGACATATCCATGACATACTTCCATAAATGTACACAAGATTCAACACAAGCTCTAGAAGTAATACACTTGTCAAAACATTTTGGGTATGAAAAACCTTATCAATTACACTTCTCAATCAAAGAATGAAATTTGCATAAGAAAATTTGAAAAATATTTCCAATGTACTTAAACCAATCAAATATAGCACAAAACTATACTCTTGTAAATTAAATCAAAAATTATT
This sequence comes from Corchorus capsularis, assembly GCA_001974805.1. NCBI lineage: Eukaryota > Viridiplantae > Streptophyta > Magnoliopsida > Malvales > Malvaceae > Corchorus > Corchorus capsularis. Next base: position 25,343 of record AWWV01013910.1, on the reverse strand, counting down.
AGAGAGTACTAAAACAATTTTTAAATTTTCTTCAAAAATTTTGAAAAATTTATCTCTAGTCAATAGGATAGAAAAATGGATCTTTGAAATAGACTAATCTCTCCCCCACACTTAAAAGACACATTGTCCTCAATGTGTGTGCTAGTGAATTTGGACAAAAATTCAAAAAATGGTGTTTTTGAAGTTCTTGGAAAAAATGAAGTGCACTAGGAAAACTTGACCTAGAAAGAAAATGTCGACTTAATCTAACAAATCAAGCAAACCTATTACTAGCAACAAAACACAATAAGTGGAGTAATTAAATTGATCTAGCAAATGCAAGACTAAATTCACGAAGAAAGTGTATACCCAATCTAGTAAACCAATCAAAACATTGCATGAATCAAAACATTCAAAGCACATAAGTCTTAAATAAGATCCAACAGAAAAAATAAAATACAAGTTAGACCTAAATGTAAACAAAAACAAAAATATGCATGCAATGTCATGAAATGCAATACACATGTCCTCCATAGTACAAGAGCTACTATCCCCTTTTTTCTCAAACACTTGGTATGCACTAGGTTCTTTTATTGGGAGTCTTGACAATTCAAGCTCTCAAATCCAATGTAGTTCCTCTAAGTGCTCCTAATTTCCCTTAACTAGCTCCTAAATGGTTTTCCTACTCCTTTTTACCCTCCTCTCACACAAATCTAATGAGATCTCCAAATACTCCCAACCTTAAAAGTTTTAGATTTTATGAGCTTATGGTGGGAAATTTGTTGCAAGCTTGCTTGGGAATGTGTTTGTGGACAATAAAAAGGTGTAAGGAATGAAATATAAATGGTGGGAGTGGTCAATTTGAGGAATAAAATGGATAGTGTTTAAGTTGTTAGGAAGAAGTGAGAGAGTGATGGTAGTTGAATGGTGGTGTGTTGGGTTTTCCTCAGGTCGACATGGGTGCTTGGGTATTTCTACCGGGCGCCCATACACAGTCAAGTTAGGGTTGCTGTCGTATCTGGGAAAGCGGCTGGGTGCTTAGGCACTGAACCTGGGCGCCTGAGCATTTCTGCTGGGTACCCAGGAACAGTTGGGATTTCGTCCCTTGGCAATTTTCCCATTTTCCTCTTTCAAAATTTCCTTTTCCATCTTGACTTGATCAACCTAATAGTTCCAATGCAATGTGACTCCTAATTCTAATCAAACAAATATCCTATGATTTGTAAAAATTCTAGAATCCAACAATTCATGAACACTTGCTTTCTCTATGACCAAAACTTCTCTTGTAGTTAAGCTCTTGAAACAATGAAAGTCATGTGCATGAAACAATTTAATACAAAACCTATAAAGAACTACAAATTATATGTGAAAATTCATAGCTCAAAAGCAAGCAAGTTAATTTGCTAGCTCTAGTTGCTATGAAAATCCATGAATGCAAAGATACAAATGATGCTTGAAATAACATTCAAAACAAAGGATCAACATATTGAATTCATCAAGCAAAGATTTCATCAATTAAAGAACACATTAAAAAGGAAAAAGGTTAAGAAAAGCTTATTCTGGGTGTTGGCATTCATGTGCATGCTTCCTGCATCCAAATTGTTGACTTTTCCTTGATCCTTCTTTGAAATTGAACTATGTAAGCCTCCATCTTGAATTTTCCTAATAAATAACATAATTGAAGTCCACTAAGCTCAAGGAGTAGAAAAACAGGAAAACCTAAGCATGCAAGTCTATCATATTATCATGTTCGTTCTCTAAAGATTAATCATAAAGCACAAAAGAGGAAAAGGTAAAGAAAATTCTCATTGATTGATTGGAGTGATCAAGTCTTCTCAATCGCCAAGCTTTTCCTTGTAGTTTTCCTTCCACGCAAACATGATCAATTGGCATGATATTGAATTCTGATTCAATCTCCTTGAAGGTTGGATCCGTCCTCCGTGAAGGTTAAAACAGAATTATTGCAAACTTATTTGCTTGTGCATTTTGGCTTTTTCACTCATCCTTTATCAAAGTTTAATCAAGTTAGACTCTATTATTACTATGACACAAAAGAAAAATTAGCAACTTCAATAAAAATAAAACAAAAACAATCAAAAGGGTTAGAAAATTGGGTTGCCTCCCAATAAGCGCTTTTCTTTAAAGTCTTTAGCTAGACTTCCCTTCATCTCCCTCTTGTTAGGGAGGATCATACCATTTCAAAGCAAAAAATAGATATGATGAAATTAGAAGAATTTGAGCACAAAAATAGGAAGAACAAAAGATGAGATAAGGAAAGAAATCACCAATTTTATTCAGAGTGACTCCATGAATGGCTATGAATGACAATTCCATATTTGTTGCCGTTAGAGTTTGATGCAATGAAAGTTTTTGGCATCCTTGATTGGCATTGCTTCTTTCTTGCCCTTGTGAAGTGTCCTCATCTTGGCTAATTTCCTCATCCTTCAAAAAGAATTGATCCATGGATATCCATTCGCCCTCTCCCTTGCGTCCATCTTCAAGAAATTGTTGATTCCCATTAAATCTGGATCTGCAGGTTCCAAAAGTTAATTATCAACAAGATCCTTGCTCTTGACAAGTCATGGAGGAGAAAGTAGAGGAATATTGATCGAGCCAAAATAGACCCTATTTTTATGATCATTTTCCTATGCTTTTTGCTATTTTTATGTGAATCTAACCTTATTTTGCAAGTGTTTGTGTTTTTAGGTCTTGAAGACAAGAAAAGTGGAAACTTGTTGTTTTTCACTCTTTTTGGAGCTATTTTGGTGACTTTTTGCACAAATATGGACTTAGCAATTTGGAGTGAAGATTTAAAGATTCGAAGTTCGTGTTTGAAGATTTCTTGAAGATATTTTGAAGATTTGAAGACTATTGAAGAATTATTTCAAAAGTAAGAATTGAAGATTTGGAGCTTAATTGCAAAGGATTGAAAACAATTCGGAAGCAATGGAATTTTGGATATTTTATATGGGATAATACTCAGCCCATATAAGCTCATAATTGGAGTTAAAATCCCTATTAGTGCCACACAAGTCCAAGGAAATATCCAAATCCCGCAATTTCCCGCAACTAGTCCTATTTGGATTAGGATTCAGCGCAGTCTCGGAAAAAAGACTATAACTTTCTGCTTAGCTGTCCGTTGGAAAGCTAATTCCAAGATCTACAACTTTTCTTTGAAGACCGAAGCCCAATTCTGCCATCTCCAAGCCCGAAGTTGCTGCCGAAGTTTCTGCGCGATTCTAAAAAATTTCAGGATCCTATTTTCACAAGGATTTTGCTCTAGGAAGACTTTTAATCCAACTTGGAGACCAAGTTAGAGTCTATAACGTCTTAGAGTCCTATCCTAAGTATGATTGGAGTCTTTAGGTTACTTTTTCACTATAAATAGCCACCTTATGTAGTCCTAGAAAACAATCTCTCATAATTCTCTTCTTCTAGCTTTCTTTAGTTTTGTTTTTCTCTAGTTTTAGGCTAAGGGTGCCGCACCCTCTCTTTGCATAAAGAGGGGCGGCAACCCTAGGTTATTGAAGAGGAGGATTCCGCCCCCAAGGTCTTGTAAGTTTTCTTATGCCTCTCATGGATTATTCCAAATCCATGTGTAACTAAATTTTAAATACTTCTTATCTTTTGATGAATTTAATCAATTGATTATGATGAGATTTGTGTGCTTATATTTGATGTTAGTTCTTAATAGATAGTTCTTAAATCTCTGTTTTAATCTTATGATCTGGATGGTTATGGATTTAGAACGCGTGCTAATGATATAATTTGATAGATCTATTGTTAAGTCAAGCCATTGAAGGATCGTTCGGGCTTGATTGTGTGGTAACAATTGGAGGCGAAGGATCTTCCTTCCAAGGGAAATAAGAATCAATGACCGAATTTATTTGCTTGTTGACTTGTTTTACTTTGTAAGCATGCGTAAAAAATAAAATATAATTGTTCTTAATGCTTTATTCTTGGGTAATTATCACACTGGATCAAGAGGTAATTGTTTAAAGAATAAAAGGGATAATTCACAACTGGATCAAGAGTTTTATCCAATATGCATGTTAGGGTTTCCCTAGACTGGATGTCATTGAGAATAAAACATTAAATTCATCTTTTAAATCAAGGATCCATAGTTAATTTGATTAATTCATACCATTGGAGAACAAGTATGCCTTTCTATTATTGTTTTCTTTATTAATTGCTATAGTTTAGATTTAATTTACTTTGCTTTATTTTTACATTAATTGTTTTCTTTTTAATTTATCATTTCAATCCCCTGTTTTCTGTTTTAAAAGTAATTAAGTTCTAGAAAAGATTTGCTCTTGGGATAAAGATTACTACCCTTCTCTGTGGGATTTGACCCCTACTTGCCCTATCTGCTTAGTTAGGTTTTTGTGAGGATTATTTTATGATTGTTGACGACACGATCATAATTTTGGCGTTGTTGCCGGGGAAGCGGAAGTAAATAGATCCAAGAACATGTTCTAGAACCAGACCTTTCATAACCAATTTGAATTAATCTGCTCTAAAAGTTTTCTTTTTGCGTTTTTTCTAAAAGAAAAATTGCAATTTGCGATTTAAAAAAACTAGGGTTTGCGTTTTCAATTTTTTTTAAAAAAAATTAGGGTTTGCCTTTTTCTTTTAAAAAAAAACTATTTTCTTCTTTTAAAAATTTTTGTTTAAGAACTTTTACTACTAATCTTTCTTTTGAGTTTTTATTATTCCAGAAAAAAATATATGATGGAGCAAATAAGGGAGCGAAAGATACATGCTGTTCAAAAGGATATTCTTTCTTGTCGACAACTACCTCATGAAAAGTGGTTCAAATATTGGGATAGATTCAATTGGACATACGAGTTCTTTGTTAACCATGGTATACCTGAAAGGCAATTAATCAAGAGTTTCTATGATGGGTTGTCTCACTCCGATCGAACTCTCATTGATGCCATTAATAAAGGAAGCTTGGAACTCGAGAGCCCTAAAGACGCAAGGAGATTGCTTAGTACTCTAGCAGAAGGTGAATTCCAACGCGAACGCCAACACAATGTTCGAAGGTAGCTTGAGCTTTGCAACCAGTTGCCAGATGAAGAAGTACATCACTTTTGGGATAGACTCAACCAAATATGGTGTAATTTTCCAAACCATGGCATCCATGAAGATGAACTGCTCAATAGATTCTATTCTGGTATGCAAACCAACGGACAAAGGCTGTTAGACGATGCTTGTTGTGGTTTTCCCTCTTGGATGAATGGGGGTTTCTTTTCAAAAACTTCTACGAAAAAGAGGAAGCTGGTTAAGCAGATTTTGATCAAAAGCATGAAGTTTTCAACCAAAGCTACAGAATGGCATCAAGAGCCAAAAATTGAAGCAACATTGTCATGGGAGAAACATGTCCATTCTGATTGAATATATTAATTGAAGAACAAATAGGGAGGGGTATTTTGGTCATTTCATGCTCGGGTTTTTTGTAATTTGAGTTGATGACCAAGGTCATTATGGGAACTTTGGGAAAAAGATACCCTTAGTGGGTCCCATTTCCACCATCACAAATTTTTGGATTATTTATGAAATGGCACCTATATTTTTTTACTTTATGCTATTTTGTCCTTTACAAATCCATTTAACACTTTAGGTAGTTTTTAATATTTTTTTCTATTTGTTCGATTAAAGTGATTTAGGTGTCTATTAAAAGGTAATTTCATGATTTACAACTTTCGTAAAGAACTCAAAAACCAATTTTTATGTTTCAATTCCAAAAAATACTTCCGAAATTTGGTGATTTTTATTACCGGTCTATTTAATATCATATTATTTTCAGTCCACATGTCCGATTAATGTTATTGAAGTGTCGGTTAAAAGGTTATTGCATCATCTATGACATTCGTGAAGAACCTGAAAGCTAAATTTGATCACGAGTTTCATTAAGAGTTCAAAAGAGAATTTTTATGTTTCAAAATCTCCGTCAACAAATATTTTCTTATTTGAATTATTTATCAAATGACTCTCATATTTTTATACTTTATAATATTTAGTCATTTACTAATTTTATCTTAATCAATTTACGCTTCAACTTTATTTTTTTTGTTTTATTTGTCCGATCAAGGTGATTCAGGTGGTCTATTAAAAGGTGATTTCATGATCTCCAACTTCCATGAAGGACTCAAAATTCAATTTTTATGTTTCAATTAAAAAAATGCTTACAAAATTATGTGTTTTCGATTGCCGATCTATTCAATACTATATAATTTTGGATCCACATGTCCAATTAAAGTTATTTAAGTGTCGGTTAAAAGGTTATTGTGTGATCTACAACTTTCATGAAGTACCCGAAAACTAAATTTGATCTACAAGTTTCATGAAAGGTTCAGAAGGAAATTTGTATGTTTCAAGATATCTATCAACACACATTTTCTTATTTGGATTATCTAACAGATGACCCTCAAACTTTTCTACTTATCACTACTTAGTCCTTTACAAAATTTATCTTACTCAATTTAACACTTCAGTTTTTTTTTCTTTGTTCTATTTGTCCAATTAAGGAAATTCATGATAGATTCAAAAGCTATTTTTTATATTTCAATTTTGAAAAAGGCTTTCGATATTTTGTGCTGACGATTTATTTAATATTATATAATTTTTTATCCATATATCCGATTAATAAAAATTCACAAAGTTTCTTTCATAAAATTTTCGACCGCCCAGCGAATCGCGGGTCTTATACCTAGTATAAATAATACTCTAATGGATTATGTGGTCCAATGAGGAAGAGACAAAAATCTCGTTTTCCATGCTTCCCTCGTTGAAAACCAAAGTTCACGCGCTGGAACGAGCCAATAAGATGCGAGTAAAAGGAAAAATATATATAATTCCAATTTCTGCCCGCAATATAAAGCAAGGCAAACAAAAGGTAGTAGGGAAGTGATATATGGCAAAAAAAACAAACAGGAAGTGATATTGGAATTAGTGGGCATCACGTGCCACATCCGTGGTGTAATCGACACGCGTCACCGCCTTTCTTTAGAAAGGTTGGATACTCAGGTCAGGAAAGGAGTGGGACCCGCTAACCACACATGGAAAGCACCTGCACTATATTTGTTTCCCCCGTGCCAGCCGAATCAGGAAACCCCGAAACAGTAAAAAAGTTATTTACACAAATAGGAAAAAAGAGGTCACCGAAGGCTACTAATGGGGTACAAACTACAAAGTAAAATTGATAGTACAACGACGTCACAGTCAATAAAGCAGTGCTGTTAAATTAGCAAAGCTCGGACGAAAAGCTCATCCCTGACGTTGTGACGTGTCCCCTTCTCCCGGCAAGGGCGAAAGACCCTCCATTCCGATGTGCTTTTTTAGGAAAAAGATATTCACACGGTCTCACCTTGAAATTTATTTTACTTTAAAACAAATAGATAATTACAACACGAAGGATCAACTTACTTGTTAGACCTCACAATCCGTGTTTCGTGTCGTGTTTCGTGTCGTGTTTAAATAGGGTATAAACACATATTAGGTCTGACACGAACACGACACGATTAATAATCGTGTCAAGAAATCCGAACACGAACACGAGACCTGTTTATAAATGTGTACACGGGATACGACACGACACGACACGATTAAGCCGTGTAATAGGTCTTGACACGATACGTTTGACACGATACAATTTTTCAAATATTTCAATTAACTAAACTATATATATAAATTAAAGATAATTGAGTATATTTTTTTATAATAATTATTTGGGTATATTAGAAATTTAAATATAAGTTATTTAAGGGTTTTAATTAGGCGTGTCTAACGTGTCGTGTAACAGGTCTTTCGTGTCATCGTGTTAACCCGTTAATTAAAGCGTGTCACTCGTGTCTTAAACGTGTTAATCGTGTCTTGACACGGTTACGACACGAAACATGATAATCTTAATCGTGTCCGACACGATTCAAACACGAGACACGATAAGCCAAACACGAACACGGCTAAACGTATCTCGTGTCGACCCGTGTCATGTCGTGTCAGAACACGAATTGCCAGGTCTATTACTTGTACACAATAAACTTGTTTTATACCCTTTTTATAAATAATTTATGGTTAATATTTTTAAAAATTATGAATTTAATATTTTTTTCATATGCATTATGCACATAAGATTTTAATTAGTTGATCCAGAATCTTTGATCATATCGATAAAACTTCAACATTACTAAATATTAATTTATGGTTAATATTTTTAAAAATTATGAATTTAATATTTTTTTCATATGCATTATGCACATAAGATTTTAATTAGTTGATCCAGAATCTTTGATCATATCGATAAAACTTCAACATTACTAAATATTTTTCCTAGAGATGTTGTTCGGGTTGGGTTAGTTTCGGGTCCGGATCAAATGGGTCAGATAGTTTTTTCGGGTCATTTGGATTTCGGTTTATCTAGATTCAGGTCATTCGAGTCACAGATCACTCGAGTCACGGCTCAGGCGAATTCGGATTTATGCCTCGAGTCACTTGGATTTTGGATCATTTGGGTTTTGAGTTTTTCTGATTTAGGACACGAGTCAATTGGGCCAGCCTTAAAATTTTTAATGTTTAATACTTAAATTTATTTAATATCTTTATTATTTGATTTATTTTACAAATAAATGAGAAAATTATACAATCCATTGCCAGCGGAGTTTAGCAGACTGCGCATGTGAGGTTAAAGGGTTAACATGTGTCCCCTTTGGGAATAATTTTAAATATTAAATACATAATTAGTTATGAGGTGTGGTATGTGTTAACTTTTTAACCCGTTGGTGGAGTTCAGAACCTCTGACGACGGTGCATCAAATAATTATTCAAATAAATAGTGTTTATATAATATTTAAATATATTTTTTTATTAATTCAATTAAAATAATAAATTAATTAATAATATAAGTATCCATGAAAAATAAAAATAGAATTACAATTCTTTTCAGTTTGATTATTAGTACGGTATCTAGTATTAGGACACAATAGATAAAATCGTGTAGAAATTACTAATAAGCATTATTATTTATTCATTATGTAAGAAAATAATAAATAATTATAAATTCATTATAAATTATTTATATAATTAATTTAATTTTAATAATTATTCATGTAATTATTGTTTCTATAATGAGGTTTATTAAATTTAATAATAATTTATAATAGGTGATATTATAACAATAATATAAATTTTATTAAATAAATGATAATTTAGAATATGTGTAGATTTTATTAAATAAAAATAATTTTAGTTTATAATATTCTTTGGTCATTTGGGTTAAATTCTCGAGTCACTCGGGTCATTCGGGTCTCAGGTCACTCGGGTTACGAGTCAATCGGGTCTCAGATTATCTAGATTACAGGTCATTCGAATTTCGAGTCATTTGGGTTACAGGTTAGGCGGGTATCAGGTTAGGCGGGCTTGAATTGTTTACTTTTTTTGGTCAAATCAAGTTGGATAGTTCTCGAGTTCGGACGGATTATCAAGTTCATATTAGATTTTGACAACTTTAATCCTATCATTTTCCATGGCAATATAAACCAGTCAGGGATGATGTTGTGGAATTCAGGAAGTCTTTGCAATTGGAGATTCTGAAGCGACATCATCCTCTCCAAGGACAAACTTTCAAAATTAGCTGCCAAAGCTGCTACTAGGATAGGAATATGAGGATGACTTGGCCCTGACTATGTTTTACTTTTAATTAATGTCTTACACAGTGGCGTAGCCAGCATTCTTTGTTACTGGGGTCAAATTTTTCTCAAGTGAAGATAAAATATATCACAAACAACCAGAGAAGTTACTTCTCTATTTTCATTTTTGCTAAGTTTGAAACAAAACTTAAATACTAAAAGTAATTAATATTTACTGTTCAATATAAATTGACTTATTTTGTTATTATATGATTCTATATTAGCATTAAAATGTATTTTTTTAGTGAACTTATGTTCAAATTTACAATTTCTAAAGGGATCAATATCATAAAAGAAAAAATTATAGGGGTCAATAACCTTAATTTCATTTCTAAGTGGGTCAAAAGTCTTAAATCTCTTTTAAATGGGTCATTTTCTAATTTTTTTCATATATAAGAACATGAGGTTTTAGATTTGAGTGGGGTCAATTGACCCCACTCTCTCTAAGGTAGCTACGCCCCTGGTCTTACAAGTGTGTTAGTCTGTGCTTACGCTACTGATAAATTTTTTAAAATTTAGACATGAAACTTAAGGCCAAAACTAACAACTAAAGAAAAAATGGTGAGAGCACCACTAATACACTAATTACATCAAAATGCTAAAATTACTTATAAAGACAATGCACTAAGGAAAAAATGGTAGCAACACCATTAATTACATCCAAATGTTAAAATTACAAATAAAGACAATGCATTTCAAGAAAAAGTGTTAAGATTGGAAGGATTTTAAAGTAATGAGCCATACAACAAAACAACAAAATGGGACGAATAAGCATAAGGAAGGCCTAATATTTTTGTAGTCAATGAGCAGAAATAGTTGTCGTAGGAAAACTGAATTAGTCGAGAGCATTTGCAAGAGTATATGTAATTTATACAATAAATTACAAAATGATTATACTTAGCATTGACTAACTGTGCTTTTTCAAAGGTAGAAATATACTAAACATAAGTAACTAATTGAAACATTAAGAAAAGGGAAGCTGATTGTTAAATAAAAGAGGAATAAGGAAATGTTAAATTTAAGTATCAAATAATATAATCAACAAATAAATCCAGATTTACCTCAAAATGTTACAGTGAGAAGTGGAAGCTCACTTTTACAAGCTATGCCATCTAAGGTGCTACTAATTAATTAAATGGAATGATCTTATTAACGTCCAATTGGAAATTTTGAGAAACAGAACAGAGTCCAAGTGGAACCAATTCGCAGAAATGGTAGGAAAGAAGAAGCCCACTCAAATAGAAATGAAGACGAAAGGAAAACAGAACTGGAATGTCAATAGTTTGCTCATGAATCAACCATTATTGCAGATACATTCATAGCACCAATCCTTTGGAATTCTGGCAGAGGAGTCGAACCGGTAAACCCAAATATCCACACACAATTAATATGTATTTTTAACACGCTTAATCATAAATAATTAGTCAACTTAGCTTAAAATTACTTTCAAAACCAAACACACCCAGGTGCCAAAAAAAAAAAACCAAACACACCCAATACACAATACAACAAGCATACGGATTATTGGATAATTAACCAAGCGAGAAAAGACGAAAATGAGGCGAAAAGGTTGTCCCTCATTGAAAGTTAAAAGGAGCTTTTAGTAAATTCCAAGCAAGAAAAGACCAAAACGGGGTGAAAAGATTCTCCCAGATTAAAAGTTTATGGGAACCTTTAGTAAGTTCAGAGGGTATTCAAATTCAAATAATATATGGTATATATATATATATATATATTATAGTTTTTCTGTTGCTACTAATTTGCTTCATATAATTTTTTTTTTTGTTAAAATACTCAGTAGGTCCTTGTACTTACAAGAAAATAATCAATTTGGTCTCTACTAAAAAAATGATCAATTTAGGCTATGTTTGGGAGACTGATTGGCAGCGTTTGGGCCGATCAACGCCACAAACGTTCTAATCGGCCTACCAAATCTAGATTATTGAGTGGAGCAGTTGGCCTACATGGCCAACTATTTCCACTAATCAACGCAACATTTCAGCTGCAGCAAAATGCTGCTTTTGCTGCGTTCAGTGGAATTATTCCACTTTTGTCCTCTTTTTATAATTTAATTAAATATCATTAAATTAATTATTTAATATTAAAATTAATTATATATATTATAATATTGAAAAAAAATATAAATAAGTAATTAAATAAATTCTTTTTTTATTCATTCTTAACCTTTTTTTATTCTTTAGTTTTTTAGATTAATTTTTCATACTAATTTTTTTATTAATATTTTATATATAATATAATGAATGATATTTTATTTAGTTTATTTAATTTGAATATTTTGCTTATATTTTATTTTATTAATCTAGATAAATAATTTCACTAAAAATAATATATATAATTAATTGGTTAATTAGTAATTGAAATCATATATAATATATTTTTATGTTAATATCCTTAATGGTCATTTTACATCATCATCTCACCGCCACACCAAACATGCATTTCTCATCACTAGTTAATTTCTTAAAGCTACAATTCTAATCTTATATGTACAGTAACTAATCTCCCCATTTCAATCTCCCCCACACCAATCTCACAGCTCTACCAAAAGAGCCTTAGTCTCTCTACTTATAGATTTGGGTCAATTTAGTTCCTTTACTTACGAAATTGGGTCAATTGAATCCGATTGTTAACGGTACTGTTTATATCTCAATTTACACTTGAGGGTAAAGTTGTCTTTAACCTTGAAAGTTAAGATGAGTGGCTCAGATTTAATATAAAAACCTAAGCTCAGCAAGATTCAGAGACACCTTAATTCCAAGTCAGATAGGAAAAGGATTTATTTTCTTATTTATTGGGCCGAATTGTAGGAAATAATTATGGAATAATCAATGTTTCATAACCGGACCGGACATTGAATCGGTCAAGAGTCCGAGTCACAGTTTGACCGATTCAACCGATCGGGCGGGTCATTGGTTGCTTTTGCTTGATTTATTGTTGTTTTACAGTTATATAATGTATATGGTAAAATTATATCACTTTGAAATGATTGGCATGGTGGTAAAAGGCTTTATTTTTTCCATACACAAAGGTCTTGAGTTCAAAACCCATCACACTCAAATCATTTTCAATATTTTCCAAACACTATAAGCGGTTCAACCATGTCTGGATCTGGTCCGACAGGTGGTTCCCTCACTCCAATGGACCGGAGAGGCTGGTGGGTCCTAGATGAACCGATCCAACCGGTCGGTGGGAATAATAATAATTATTTTAAGTCAGTAATTATGGTCAGATAAGAAATTGAAGCTATGTCATACGACCTTCAAATGTAGAGATTTAATTCTTAAACGACGACCATAGTTGATTGAATGAAGCAAACAGAAGATGTCATGTCTAACTTAGATATGTGGCATATCAAACATTATTTTGCACTCTGACACCAAGTCCCAACCGCCCATACCCTGTATTCAATGGTTATCAAGTCATGTTAAAAATCAACTTTTAAATATTGTTCAATTAAGGACAATATGTCAAAATTGATGGAATTAGATGTGGAGGAGTGGTGTGATTTCAACAATAAGCATGCAATGATGATCCTTGGACTTAACTGATCTTTCTGGTAAAATTTCACCTCAATCCGACTTAGTATGAAAAACTTCTTCACGGTTTTCAATTAAGGACAGTTTGAGGTGAGAAGCAAATATCACTATGTAGGACATGGCGATTTTGACCAAGATTCTTCCTAATGTCATATTAGGTTAATCCAACCATGCTGGTGAAATTTTGGCTTAATCCGACTTCGTTTTGTAACTTTTGCACGGTTTTCAATTAAGGAAACATGCTCGGAAAAAGTCAAATTCAAGAACGATATGGCATCATTTGCATGAAGCCATGTTAGTAACGTCATATTATGGTTAAAGGCTAGTCAATTTCGTGCCTTACCTTATTCGACCATTTTTGACAACTTTTGCAAGTTTTTCAATTAAGGACAAGTGGCTTTCCACCCCAGTTTAAGCCATATTCTAGTTGATCTTTATTTTAACATGGGTTAAGTTTAGTCAAGTTATGCTTGATTTCATCGCTTAGTGGTTCAAGGTCGAATTCAGGTACATTCTGGCTATTTCGATGTTAGATTAGCTACATCGCGTAGCATGAATGGAGCTCGGGTCACGACAGAATGCGCCAGTCAGGATGGATTTCCGAAAGTTACACGACGATCAGCACTCAATGTAGTTTGACATGGTATGTGGCGTTGGAAGGCTTGTCTGACTATTTCGACAATTTCCTGGAAGTTTCATTGGGATCGTCGAAGAAGGAAGTTAAGCAAGATGTCAAGGTCGGATGAAAGCAAATACTTGTTGACTAAGCAAAAAGCAGACCGTCGGCCTCATATACTAAGCCCAGGCCGCCCCCTATAAAAATAGGGGCCTCCTCCACCAGTTTTCAACACGCTTCCGTAGCTACAAACTTGCTCCGTGCAAAACTTCAAGCCCTGTGCTTTCTTTCAATTTTCAAGCTCCAAGCTTTTCTCTCTGTTGGGGGTCTTTTGTTGGATGGGATGACGTGGCACCTTGGTGATGATGTGGAACCTAATCAACCCATGGAATGGAGAGTGGAATTGCCAGCTAGACCGTCCTCTAGCAAGTGTGGACAAGGTACTGATCTTTGCCCACCTTGATTCTGAGTTCTGAAGTCTTTCGATTGGATACCCTTGATTCTTCTTGGGCCAATCCACCCCTTCTCAAGTCAATGGCACTTGTTGTTCATAATAGTGTATCTCTTCCAGCTTCCTCGCAGCGAGCGTTAGCAAGCTTCCTGGCAGTGAGCTTCCCCGCAGCAAGCTTCCTAGCAGCGAGTTTCAACGAGCTTCCCGGCATCAAGCTTCCTAGCAACGAGCTTCCCGGGAGTGAGCTCCTCTGTTTGTCCCTGTTTTAAATACTCAAAGCAGAGCATCAGCGACATAATAGCTAAAACAATAAAATAAAGGAAAAGCATATGGAAAATAAGATCAAAAGAGGGAAAGTAGCGAGAGTGGTTTAGGAGAGGAAGGAAGGAGGTTGGACTTGGTAAAAATCTCAAGTTAAACACGGTTGTCTTCTTCTTCTTCCTCTTCTCGCAGCTTTGGGATTGAGGAGAATAGAAGTGTAGAATTCTCTGAAGTGCGGGAATAAGGCAGTAGCTTGGAGTAGTGCCTTGTTTGTTGTAGATGATCGAACAATGAAGGTCTTTAAGGAGTATAGCTATGGAGTAAAACGGGAGGGAATAGTGATACGAATCTAGTTGTATTAGATTCAAATCTACCCTTTGAATATCCACCAAAGTCGACTTGAACTTCTTCAACTTCTAGATGTGTATGTCGATGACCTTCGCAAGGCTATTCCTCCTCTTTCGTCGGACTTAAGCACTCAATTAGACCTGCAATTGAACTCTCAAGATCACAAGATTCACAAACAATTAAGCAATCACAACCTAATTGCTTGCTAGGACTCTACAAGATTGAAGAACCCTAAGTTTGCTCAAACTAGAACAATGAAGCCAAAGAAATCGATATGGGTATAAACCTCTCAACTTTATTGATTAACTTGACTTATGTTTACAAGAGATAAAAGAGCCCTTATATAGGGGAGGGGTTGGTGCATAACCTACTCCAATCCCTATAAGGGGCGGCAATACATAAAGGAAGGAACAAGGAAATAGCCTACTCCTTGTCCTACTAGGAAAAGTAAATAACATTACATAATTAAGCAAGGATTGGACTTAGTCAAACAAGGCCCAACCCAATGTCTTCTAGACTAAATAAATATCTAATCTAAGATAGAATAAAGGCCCATGAGGCCGAATTACACAATGCTAAAGCCTAATGCTCATCGATTTCAAGTAAAGTGAACACCTTGGAATCGATGGGAATATTCTTGGTGATGTCGACTTCAATGCCTTCCAAATGGTCTTCAATGGACTCTAAACCTCCAAGATGAGTTCTTACAAAGCCCAATAAAGCTTCTTTGGACCTTTTAGCCCGAGTCCTAGTCATTGGACCTTGCGGAATAGCTAATGGATCGAATGGCCGGTTGTGGCCGGATGGCCCGTGCAATGGCCGGTTGTGGCCGGAAGGCTTGTGCGATGTCTCGTGCGACGTCCCATGCGTTGGCCGGTCATCAACTCCTTGCTCCGCCAAGCTTGTGTTTAATCCGGGATCATCCCTGGCATCTTCTTGAATCTCCAAGACATCTCCAAGTTTATCCAAGACATGATCTCCAATGGCTCCATTGTGCTCTTCTAAGCCATGATAAGCCCTTGGCGCATCATCCCCTCTCCCTTGAAAAGGATTTGTCCTCAAATCTGCATCACTATCAAACAAGGATAAATCTGAAACATTAAAAGTAGCACTTACATTGCCATATTCACTAGGAAGATCTAGCTTGTAGGCGTTGTTGTTGATCCTCTCCAAGACTTGGAATGGACCATCTCCACAAGGTAAGAGCTTAGACTTTCTCTTTTCAGGGAACCTCTCCTTCCTTAGATGCAACCAAACCCAATCCTCGGGTTCAAAGATGATCTCTTTGCGCCCCTTGTTAGCAATCTTGTTATAGTATTGTGTTTTCTTCTCAATTTGAGCTCGAACCCTAGCATGAAGGTCCCTAACATAATCGGCCTTCCTTTGTCCATCCATGTCGACTTGCACACTTAAAGGTTAACTCAACAAATCCAATGGGGTTAAAGGATTAAAGCCATACACAGTTTCAAAAGGTGAATGTCCAGTGGTGCTATGTATGCTTCTATTATATGCAAATTTGACATGAGGTAGACAATCCTCCCAAGTTCTTAAGTTCTTTTTAATTAAAGCCCTAAGCAAAGTAGACAAAGTCCTATTAACTACCTCAGTTTGACCATCGGTTTGAGGATGACAAGTAGTAGAAAATAACAACTTAGTTCCTAACTTAGCCCATAAAGTTCTCCAAAAGTGACTTAAGAACTTAGCATCTCTATCACTTACAATCGTTCTAGGCATTCCATGTAGTCTAACAATTTCCTTAAAGAACAAATTAGCTACATTAATGGCATCATCCGTTTTAGTACATGCAATAAAGTGAGCCATCTTAGAAAACCTATCAACAACCACAAAGATAGAATCTTTACCTCTCCTAGAACGAGGTAAACCTAACACAAAGTCCATGCTAATATGAGTCCATGGTTCATGAGGAATAGGCAAAGGAGTATACAATCCATGTGTTTTAGATGTAGATTTAGCTTGCAAACAAACAATGCAACTAGCAACATACTTCCCTACATCATGTTGCATCTTAGGCCAAAAGAAGTGTTCATGCAATATGTCATATGTTCTATCATCTCCAAAGTGACCCATTAAACCCCCTTCATGCGATTCCCTCAAAAGCAAGATGCGCAAAGAACAAGAAGGCACACACATTCTAGATTCCTTAAATAAAAATCCATCATGCTTATAATAGTTTCCAAATCCAGATTTTTCACATGCTTTAAATATTTCACCAAAATAAACATCACTAGCATATAATTCCTTAATATACTCAAAACCAAGAAACTTAGAATCAAGCATGGAAAGTAAGACATACCTCCTTGATAAAGCATCGGCTACCACATTCTCCTTACCTTGTTTGTATCGCACAACATAAGGAAAGCTCTCTATGAACTCACTCCACTTAGCATGTCTCTTGTTTAGCTTTTGTTGGCCTCTTAAATACTTCAAGCTCTCATGATCCGTATGAATCACAAACTCCTTAGGCCATAGGTAGTGTTGCCAAGTTTGCAACGCCCTCACAAAAGCATACAACTCTTTGTCATAGGTTGGATAATTCAATGCAGCCCCATTCAATTTCTCACTAAAGTAAGCGACGGCCTTCACACCTTACATTAAAACAGCTCCAGTTCCAACCCCTGATGCATCTCATTCAATCTCAAAAGTATTGTTAAAGTTAGGTAAAACAAGCAAAGGAGCATTAGTTAGTTTATCCTTCAACGTCTCAAATGCTTCTTGTTGTTCATCTCCCCACTTGAATGGTGCATCCTTCTTCATAACACTTGTAATAGGGGCGGCTAATGTGCTAAAGTCCTTAACAAACCTCCTATAGAATCTGACTAGTCCATGAAAAGATCTCACTTGTCCAACGTTGGTGGGTGTTGGCCAATCTTTGTTTGCCTTGATCTTTTCCTCATCAACCTCTATACCTTGCGATGAAACCACAAAACCAAGAAAAACAAGCTTGTTTGTGCAAAAGGTGCAGTTCTTAAGGTTAGCATATAATTTCTCAACCCTAAGTACATCTAACACACATCTTAGATGCCTAACATGCTCATCTAGGTTTCGGCTATACACAAGAATATCATCAAAATAAACAACAACAAACTTGCCAATAAAAGCTCTTAAAACATGATTCATTAATCGCATGAATGTACTAGGTGCATTAGTCAATCCAAAAGGCGTAACTAACCATTGATACAACCCTAATTTAGTTTTAAAGGTAGTTTTCCATTCATCACCCTCTTTCATGCGAATTTGATGATAGCCACTCTTAAGATCAATCTTAGAAAATAAACAAGCACCATGCAATTCATCTAGCATATCATCTAATCTAGGAATAGGGTGACGATACTTTACCGTTATGTTGTTTATTTTCCTACAATCAACACACATTCTCCAAGTCACATCTTTCTTAGGAACAAGCAACACAGGAACAGCACATGGAGAAAGGCTTTCACGCACAAACCCTTTTTGAAGTAGCTCTCCAACTTGCTTCTCCAATTCCTTTGTTTCTTCAGGGTTTGTCCTATAAGCTAGCTTATTAGGTATTTGCGCTCCAGGAATGAAATCAATTTGATGCTCAATTCCTCTAATTGGCGGCAAACCACTAGGAATCTCCTCCGGAAACACATCTACATAATCACTCAAAAGAGAAACAATGTTGCTTGGAAGCTCTCTTTCCAAGTCGTTAGTGGCAACAAGTGTATTCTTAAGCATAAGTAAGATCAAAACAGAATTATCATTCAAAGCTTCTTTAATCTCACTCTTAGTAGCTAACATACACTCCTTAACAACTTTCTTAGAACTAGCATGCTTTTCAACTAAATCGCAATTCACATCTAACTTAGCATGTTTATTCTTTTCTTTAGCCCTATAATCGGATTCCATCTTAGTAAATTCCTCTTTCAATTTTAATTGATCTTTTAAAGCTTCTTGAGGTGATAATGGAATAAAAGTAAAAGGCTTCTTACCACACATGAGAGTATATTGGTTTGTCTCACCATCATGTTGGACTTTGTTGTCATATTGCCATGGTCGTCCAAGTAGTACATGGCATGCTTGCATGGGTAAGATATCGCACAATACATCTCCTTTGTACCTGCCCAAACAAAGAGAAACTAAAACTTGTTTGTTAACCCTAATTTCCTCCTTATCGTTGATCCAACCCAAGCTATAAGGTTTAGGGTGTTTTGTAGTGGGTAATTGCATCTCCTTCACCAAATAAACACTAGCTATGTTTGTACAACTCCCACCATCAATAATCACACTACTAGGCTTCCCATTCGCATACATCCTAGTATGAAACAAGTTCTCCCTTTGATTGTTCACATCATCTTTCACAAAAACACTCAAAGTTCTCCTAGCAACCAAACTCTTAA
Source organism: Corchorus capsularis (assembly GCA_001974805.1). Taxonomy (NCBI): domain Eukaryota; kingdom Viridiplantae; phylum Streptophyta; class Magnoliopsida; order Malvales; family Malvaceae; genus Corchorus; species Corchorus capsularis. The sequence goes on along the minus strand of AWWV01013910.1, from coordinate 6,066 downwards.
GTGCAAAACTGACACCATCATCACTATCATCATGCGCATCTCCTTCATCATCTCCATCGCCACTAGATCCTAGAGTAATCTCTTCATCTTCACTCTCGATTTCTCCTTGTTCGTTCACGAACAACACTTTCTTGTTAACACAATCTTTAGCATAGTGTCCAAAGACTTGACACTTGAAACACTTAACATGATTCTTTGAAGATGAACTCGATGAAGACTTAGAATCAGATTTAGGGGTAGTACCCTTTTGCGCCACCAACTCCTTCTCTTTGGTCGACTTATCATCCTTCTTGATTGGAGTCTTCCATGAGCTTGATGATGATGCAAAGCTCTTCTTATTCCTCTTTACTTGGCTCTCGGCCTTCAAAGCATGTTGAAGCAATTCTTCAACATCATAGTGTTGTTGCATCTCCACAATATCATGAATTTCTCTATTCAATCCCGCCATAAATCTAGCTATAGTAGCTTGTGGAGCTTCATCAACCTCGGCCCTAGACATTAACAACATCATCTCGGAGTAGTATTCATCAACACTCCTAGTTCCTTACCTCAAAGATTGCAACTCTTGGTAGAGACCATTAGTGTAAAAGCTTGGAACAAACCTCTTCCTCATAAGGCTTTTTAACGATAACCATGTATCAATAGATCTTTCCAAATTTCTTCTTCTTGCTTACACTAATTGATTCCACCAATTTAAAGTATTCTCCGTGAATTCAAGAGTAGCAATTTGCACCTTCTTTGGCTCGGCATGTGGATAGTAATCGAAGTACATATCCCATTTCGATTCCTACTCCAAATAATCGGATGGAGACCCTCTCCCATTGAATTTAGGAATCTTGTATTTGATGTTGTCTTTAAGCTCTTCTCCTTCGATTCCCCTCCTAGGCCGCAAATTCTCATTGATTGCTTGGCCTCCAAGCTCTTGTTGCCTTAATCTTTCCATGGGATCGACTCTAGCAATTTGCCTCGGTGGTGGAAATTGAATCCTCTCATTGTTGTGTGCGGCATTAGCCCTTTGTTGAGGTGGTTGAGCTTGTTGATTTTGGCCATGCTTTACTTGTTGTACATCATCGGCCAAGGCATCGAATTTAGTATTCATATTGTCCAAACGTTGCATTAGAGCTTGCAACATAGCAGCCATGTTGGCTTGTTCTTGTTCTCCTTCCATAATACCTACAAAAAGAACAAAGATTAGTAGTAAAAATCCTCACAAGTGTGTGTGTGCTTATACCTTTGACTTGTGCTCTCGTGTTTGTACTCAAGTCCTATGGATTGGCGGTCCACTACTCTCTTAATGATCTCACAAGATTATGCCTCTTTCTAGCTTTCAATAGGCCTAATAAGAGCAACTCCTAGAGCACTCCTTCTTCTCGTGACCTACTTGAGGAACAAACAATTAGTAGCAAAATTATTGTGAATCAAAGAAAAGTGATCTTAAACCAAACCAAACCACTTATGCAGGCTCTTGATGTCAAATTTCTTCTCCAAAGTTGCTGCACAAAACTCAATTCAAACACAATTCAAATAATCAAGTCGATTAGAAAACCCGAGTACCACTTAATTCCAATTTTGTACAACTTGTTTCCAATAGGGTTTATAACCTGAAATTCTTCAAATTAAATCACAATTCATAGCAAAAGCAACCCAAGAATCTCAATTACACAATCAATTAGGGCTAATTGCAACTAAGTAGATCAATTGCACAAGAAAACCCTAAACCCCAAATTTCCCAAACTAAAAACCTAGTTTCTGAAAAAAATCGATAACAGCACATATTTTTTTGATTTTTTTCAATATTTTCCCCAGAAAGATCACACCAAAAGAAGTCTAGATCTCAAATTTCAAAGCTTTCCGAGCTCAAACGAATCCTTCACAAGTTTCTGGACGAAAATTGTTTTATTTTTTGATATTTTCGATATAACTACTAGTTATAAGGGACTCAAATCTGAAATTTCAAAGCAAAAAGATGTAAGATGAATCGACTATGAATTTTCAAAGTTTCTGAATTTTTGGAAGTATATGGTGCGATAAGAACAAGATGAAGTTTGATGGATGAAAACTTGATGAATGATGAAAAGAAGGATAGATATACCGATTGAAGATGACAACCTATGCTCTGATACCAATTGATACGAATCTAGTTGTATTAGATTCAAATCTACCCTTTGAATATCCACCAAAGTTGACTTGAACTTCTTCAACTTCTAGATGTGTATATCGATGACCTTCACAAGGCTATTCCTCCACTTTCGTCGAACTTAAGCACTCAATTAGACCTGCAATTGAACTCTCAAGATCACAAGATTCACAAACAATTAAGCAATCACAACCTAATTGCTTGCTAGGACTCTACAAGATTGAAGAACCCTAAGTTTGCTCAAACTAGAACAATGAAGCCAAAGAAATCGATATGGGTATAAACCTCTCAACTTTATTGATTAACTTGACTTATGTTTACAAGATATAGAAGAGCCCTTATATAGGGGAGGGGTTGGCGCATAACCTACTCCAATCCCTATAAGGGGCGGCAATACATAAAGGAAGGAACAAGGAAATAGCCTACTCCTTGTCCTACTAAGAAAAGTAAATAACATTACATAATTAAGCAAGGATTGGACTTAGTCAAACAAGGCCCAACCCAATGTCTTCTAGACTAAATAAATAACTAATCTAAGATAGAATAAAGGCCCATGAGGCCGAATTACACAATGCTAAAGCCTAATGCTCATCGATTTCAAGTAAAGTGAACACCTTGGAATCGATGGGAATATTCTTGGTGATGTCGACTTCAATGCCTTCCAAATGGTCTTCAATGTACTCTAAACCTCCAAGATGAGTTCTTACAAAGCCCAATAAAGCTTCTTTGAACCTTTTAGCCCGAGCCCTAGTCATTGGATCTTGCGGAATAGCTAATGGATCGAATGGCCGGTTGTGGCCGGATGGCCCGTGCGATGGCCCGTGCGATGGCCGGTTGTGGCCGGAAGGCTTGTGCGATGCCCCGTGCGATGTCCCATGCGTTGGCCGGTCATCAACTCCTTGCTCCGCCAAGCTTGTGTTCAATCCGGGATCATCCGTGGCATCTTCTTGAATCTCCAAGACATCTCCAAGTTTCTCCAAGACATGATCTCCAACGGCTCCATTGTGCTCTTCTAAGCCATGATAAGCCCTTGGTGCATCAAATAGGCTTTCGGTTGTAATGTTTAGATCTACGAGAATGGAAAAGGATATCTTGAGGTAGGGTGATTGGTTAATGGATGAGATCTTCGGGTGGAGAGTTTCAAGAACAAGATTTATGAAATGAAGGGAGGAAGAGAAACATAATGACCTTGTGGGGGGTGTTGATGTCTTGAATTGGCGGAGATGATGGCTATTTATAGGCGTCCATGGTGGTGGCTCTTGTCCGAGCTTCCGGCGATAGTCCAATGGATTAAGGGAACCAGCTTCTTGTCCGTCGGGTGTGAGTGGCCTCCAGGCAAGATCATTCTAGAAATGACAATTTTCGGGTTGTCAAATTGGCAATGCTGGTGGAGTAGCCTCCAAGTAAGAAGATTCCAGATGGTTGATGAGTTGTCCACCACTATTCCAGCAAATTTTCCACTGGACAATAGCTTTGGTTCTGAAAATGAAGTGTTGTTACCGTCGGGCAATCGCTAGTTGCAACTGTCGGAGGTCCATCACATTTAATGCTTGAGAAACTTGGTGGCCAAGCTTCCGAACCTTGCGTGTTTAGCTTAATTCTCTTTCCCCTCCTGATTGACATCCCATAGTACAACTCTTAGGTCAGCCAAGCAATCTTAGCCCAAGAGAGGACCAAGGGAGTAACCAGAACACAACCGCCCCTCCGTGACCAACCAAACCACTCTCCAAATTAATCCCCCGAATCATGGGCTTGGTCCACCTGTTAGCTCCTAATGGTGAAGACATATGCACAATGTTAGCCAAGTAATAAATCATAAACTAAATTAAAAGAGCTTAATGCAAATGAAGATAAAGAAAGGAACAAGAATACTCCCCTGGAGCTCGAAACAACAAATACTATACTTGATAAGTCTTCATTGCTCATCCTAGAAATGCTTCATTGATGGCTCTCATGGGGCGATCTTGTAATGGTTATGGCAGTGCACTTCAATGCGGGCCCGTACTTATCGAAGATCCATGGACTATTGATGCACGTCCTAAAGTTAGCTATAATATGTCTTAATGAAGGAAGCCTAGGAAATTAATCTAGGTATGATGTCCTAATAGTGGACACTAAGTTATAGTCAACAGTGATGGCACCCCAGCATCGAGTTTGTATCTCAGAATTTGAGGAAAAGAGTCTAGTCAAACTTGCTTTCTTGTGATGTGGAAGGCTAGGTAGGAAACCTTTAGCTGCCTTGGCTTGATAATGCCTTGGCCACACCTTTAATAATGATGGGCTAAATCATGTGTGACGAGTAAGGCTTGGTAAGAAACCTTTAGCTGCCTGATCGTGTCATCTATGACCATAAAAATAATCCCCACAAATAACTAACTAGAATAGCTAGGGCAAGTAGGGGTCGAATCCCACAGAGAAGGTTTATGTGATGAACAATTAAAAGATAGAAAGATCTTTTCCAAAAATTGATTAGAAAACAGGGATTATGAAATAACAATTATGAAGAAAACAATTAAACTAAAAATAAAGTAAAGCAAATCAAAATCTAAATCTAAATCTAAAGCAGATTATAAAGCAAATCAATAAAACAGATTAATAAAGCAAACAATAATTATAAAGCATACTTCTTCACCAGTGGTATCCTTCAATCAAATTAACTATGGATCCTAGATTTAAAAGGTGAATTTCGCATCTTATTCTTGACTGACAACTGATATAGGTTTCCCAACATGTATTTTAGATAAGAGGCCGATTAGAGCTGCAGTTATCCCTATTATTCCTTCAACGATCGATTACTTTCTTAGGGCTTAAAGATCACTTGAGAACAAAGCATTAAGAACGGTTAATTTTACACACATGCCTACGAATAGAACCATACGAAGAGAAATTTCTCGCCCTCCGGTAGACAAATACCCATTAAGCAGCGATTAAACAAACCTAATTTGCTACATACAATCAAACTTGAGTGATTAATTCTAAGTATGATCTAGCCATAGATCTTCCTCTTACATCCTTAGTGGCCACATAATTCAGATAAGATTCAGAATCATAAAATTATTCTAGGGTTTTGACTACTATCATCAAGAACTTAACACAAAATTATAAGTATAGAAATCTCACCATAATTAATTGATTGAATTCACCAAAGGATCAGAAGTATTAAGGATTTAGCTACTCATGGATTTAGGAAAATCCATGAGAGGCATAAGAATACTTACAGGACTGGGAGAGGCGGAATCTCCCCTTTGAAACCCTAGGGACGTCGCACCCCTCTATTGCTAGAGAGGGTGTCGACTTCACCCTCTTCTAAAACTAGAGAAAAATCCTAAAAACTAAAGAAAGGTAGAAAAAGAGAATAAACTAAATCTTTGATGTGTAAAAGTATGTGATTTGTGATACAGGAGGTGGCTATTTATAGTGGAGGAATAGGGTAGAACGGTTTAGGCTCTTCTTGGTCTCCAAGTAGGATTAGGTGTCATCCTAGAGTAGTCTCCAAGTCAAAAGAGGACTTCTAGAATTTCCTGGAAATTTCCTGGAATTGGGCAGGAACTTCGACTTCAGTTTCGGGCTTGAAGATGGCAGATCGGGGCTTTGCACTTCAAAAGAAAGTTGTAGAGCTCGGAGTTAGCTTTCCAACGGCTACTCATGGGCTTAAAACGGACATCTGAGCAGAAAGTTATGGCCTTTCTACGAAGACTGCGCTGAAACCAGGCTAATATTGCAAATCTACGGGATTAATGCGGGATTTGGATATTCTTTTGGATATGGGGCCTACAAATTGGGATTTTAACTCCAGTTATAGGTTTATATGGGCTGAGTATATTCCCATATAAATAATCCAAAAAATCCTCAACTTCAGGGCTTCATCTGGGACTTGTCTTCAATCCTTAACAAATTAAGCTCCAAATCTTCAATTTTGCTTCTTGAAT
>AWWV01013907.1:0-22940 GCA_001974805.1 Corchorus capsularis | reverse complement strand
AACTATAGCAATTCATAAATCTCAAGACATGTTGCGCACCAAATCAATCAAAGCATGAACACATAAAATGAAAGCATAGAGATACGAAACGTATTCAAACAGAAAAAGCTCAAATTATTAACAAAAGTCTCACCAATAATTCATTGATCAAAAATACCTAAGGAAAAGAAGTATAAAAGTTTAGCTACTCATGGATTGCAAGCAATCCATGAGAGACTTACAATACTTGAGGCCGGCGGCAGCCTCCCTTCTTCCTATCGACGCCAAACCTAGAGAAAAGATGTGTGTGCTGTGCTAGGTTGGTTCCTAGGGTTTAGACTTAAGAGGGTATTTATAGAGGGTGGCTTAGGGTTAATTTAGAGCTAAACAAACCCTAAGGACGTGCTGGGCTGCTCTCCAAGTCTTCAAGCTAGTCCAAATAAGAATTTGGGCTCAATTGGATCAATCCCGCAAAACAGGCCCAAGACAGTTTCTGTCCGGTGACTTCAGGGGCATTTTCGTCCATGAAAACGGAAAAACTGGGCTTCAACCGAAAGACGAAGTTGTAGATCTTGGAGTTAGCTTTCCAACGGCTACTCATACGCCTCAAACGGAGCTCTGGATCAAAAGTTATGGCCAAAATACAGAAAGGTCACCAAATCTGGAAACAAGTGAAGAGGCTTCAAGGTGAAGACACGCATGATGGCATGCTTGGCGCGCGCATGGCTGACCCCCGACTCCCCCTGGGCGCCCATGTAGATGGCTTGTGCGCCTAGGGCGTTGCTCTCAGGCCCCAGGTCGCCTGCTCCCATGTGGTGCTGGTGGCTTGTCTCGACTAGCGCTGGGCGCCCATGTGGTTTGCTTGGCGCCCCATGTGGTTTGTCTCGCGACCCATGTACTCCAGTGCTATGACACTTCTTGACATATCTTCTTGCCTTGAAATTCAACTTTGCTCCTTTGCTTCAAACTCTTGAAAATCAATCTTATGATGATAAAATTGACTCTTCAAGCTCTTCAATCATGATTATATTGGCTCCATTCTTCATCCAAAATGTCCTTGGAAAATATTTGTGTAAATAATCATCCAAAAGGGCTCCAAAAAGATACAAAAATGGTGATTTTGCACTTTTCTTCACTTTAACACCTATAAACACATATATACCAAATATAAGGCATAATCAAGCATAAAATACCCTAAAAGTATAGGAAAATGACCATAAAAAGATGCATAATTTTGGTCCGATCACTTGTTTTCAAGTCCATGATAAGTCCTTGGCGCATCATTCCCTCCATGATAAGCCTTGGGCGCATCACCTCCCCCTTGAAGAAGATTTGTCCTTCAATCTTGCTTATATCGCACCACTTATGGAAAGCTCTCAATGAACTGGTTTTGCACAACATTGGGATGGAGTTCAATCCCTCTAATGGATGGCAATCCACTAGGAATTTTCTCACAAAAGTAAGTTGCAGACTTCCCTCCTTGCATCAAAACAACTCCAATTCCTACAAAATCGCTCAAAAGAAACACGATTTTGCTTGGTATATCTCCAGTCAAGTTGTTAGTACCCATTAGTGTATTCCGAAACAAAGGTAAGATCAAAACAGAACTCTCATGCAAAACACTCTTAATCTCACTCTTAGTAGCTAACATACATTCTTTAACAACTTTCCTAGAAATTGTTTCTTTTCACCCAAAACAGTCCTATTTTCAATGCTATGATCAACCAAAACAGATTTGTTTTCATCACAATTAGCATCCAAAACAGATTTTGTTTCATCACAAACAACACCTAAAACAGATTTAGTGTCATCGCAAACAACAGTCAAATTAGGTTTAGTATCATCGCAAACAACATCTAAAACACTCTTTGCAACTAGGGCTATTTTATCATCAAAACAATCATCAATTTTAGGTTCAGATTTACTCTTTTCTTCAGCCCTAGATTCAGCATCGAATTTAGCAAAATCATCTCTCAATTTAATTTGATCTTTTAAAGCTTCTTGAAGTGATAAAGTAACTAAAGTAATAGGAATCTTACCACACTTGAAAGAGTACTTGTTTGTCTTACCATCATGTTTCACCTTGTTGTCATATTGCCAAGGCTTCCCAAGCAAAACATGACAACCTCGCATTGGTAGCACATCACACAAGACATCCTCTTCGTACCTGCTTAACCTAAGCTATAGGGTTTAGGATGTTTAGAAGTAGGTAGTTGTAACTCTTTCACCAAATAATCACTAACTATGTTTGTACAACTCTCTCCATATATATTCACACTACTAGGCTTCCCATTCGCATACATCCTAGTGTGAAACAAATTCTTCCTTTGAACATCCCCTTTCACATAGGCACTCAAAGTTCTCCTAGCAACCAAACTAAGTGGAGCTAACGCATCACCATCACCAATTGCAACCTTATCATCATCCCCATTCCCACTAGAATCTAAGCAAAAATCATTCTCCTTTTCTTCACTGAAAAGCTTAATGTGATAAAGTATGCTTCAATAATGTTATAAACGAATCATCATATTAGAGAAAATGTGAAATAGCTTAAACATATGCTTCTTCTTTTGTGCAAATTTTTTTTTTTTTTTTGCAGGATGCTTTTGGAAAGGGTGCATTGGTTAGGTTTGGTATGACTACTTACTGCTTGGATTAGCAGTGGTAATGTACCCTTTAAACACCATGAAAGAGATTTAGAACTCTTCCAGTAAATGAATCTTGGAAACTTCTGCTAATGGGATGAAAGCTACCTATTAAAGTGTGGGTCTAAATATTTAGAATGACTTTAATTTCTTGTGTAACAGAGGCACAAGATTACTGCATCTTTCCTCATTGTTGAATGGCTATACATAGGCAAGTTTCTAATGCTTCAAGCTTAGGTAATCTTTCCTCGTTTGATTCCGATATGTATTTTAGATTTAAATTGAACTTGATCTAGTTTAGATCCTTCAGTTATAGCAAAATGGTTATGTTCCTATATATACATATCAAGAATATGTAAGGAAAGATGATTGCTTTCGTTTTCATCATGTAAAAGTTGTCTTTTTTCTCACTTAATTGAAAATCTTTTTTTCTTAAATGTCAACAGTAATATCTAGACTGATATTGATGAGGATCGTATAGGGATGCTTCCTTTTTGTTTTTGATGACTCCTTTGGGTAAGCTTCATTGGTATATAATAGTTTTTTTAACTCAAGTTCATTCAAGTGGACAAACAATGATCTTTTAAGCTTGGAGATCAAGACAAGTCTGTTGAGGTTAGTTTGTTTGAAATATTGAGTAAATACGTGGTTATAAGCTTTCCTTGGAAAATATCATGTTAATGTAGCTAAATGCTTTAGTATATTCCTCTTAAGCTTGTTTTGTTTTCTTTATCAGGTGCACCTGCATATTAGTTGTAAACATTATACACAGGAATTTAGCTTGTACAAGGAACAGAGCTTACTTTATATTCTCTCAAATGGCTTCGCTTGGTTCTTTAACACACTAATGCAGCTTCAAGTGAGCAAAGCTCACCATCAACACAAGTGGCCAACCAACTGAGTTTAGAGCTTGAGTACCACCATGTAGATATTACTTAGATTAAATACTCTTTAAATATTCCTCATTCTAAGTTTATTATGTTAGGATGCTATTTAAAGTTTTTTTTAAAAAAAAAAAGTTTAATATCCTATTGTTAATATAGGATTTGACGATTGAGGATGTAGTACATTTGCCTTTTGAGATTCATTGTAAATATTTGATCAATTATTTATGAAGTAAATAAGATTCTATAGGAATAATATTAGTGTGGCAATTTTCATAGTTTGGTGACAATTAACGATATTCAATGACGTTAATTTGTAAAAAACCTCTTATTTTTCAATGACATCGGACAAACCATGACATATAATAATGTCCCAATATGTTGGGTACATATAATTTTTGTCACAAAATGTTAGACATTTCATCCGACATTTCCAATTGTTTTGTGACAAATATAGTTTTATTTCATGACAAAAATTATTGTCACAAAAACCTAGTTGTCTATGACACATGTTATTATATAATGTCACTGATAATTTTCAAACTAGTGACGGTACAACTTTCTTTTGTCACATTAGACATTCAGCGACGAGGCTAAGGTGACACTGGTGGTGACATACACTTTTCGTCACCTAACGCACATTAAGGTTTTCTGACAATTTTTCTTTTGTCTTTTTTTTTTTTTGATACGGACAATTTTTCTTTTGTCATCTTTAACTTTTCTTGTACCAATCTCTAAACTCAACTTAATAATCAATCCCAAAATCAAACCCAGTTAATCTTGACCAGTCTCGCTTGCTTTCAACAAACTAATCATCATATCAACAAACCAAACAATAATACACACTCATAAGAATCATCCTTTTGTCTTATGGGGGTGCCTACACCCAAAACTCTACAAGTATAACTACATCTTTACTCCCATCATACAAAATCCTGTTTTTTTTTTTTAACCACAATACAAAACCCTGTTAAGAGACTCTCTATTTATATTAACACAAATTTAACCTCTAAATAATCCTTTTTCTACTAGAATTCTTGTTCACCAAATCTTCTTGTCCACCAAGCAATATCCTTAAAAAAATCTCAATCCAAATATATTTATAAATTGAGTTAAAATCCAATCACTAATAATATATAATAAATCTCATTGGATTTAATTTGGTTGGATTTATAGAGAGAGCATTTGTTGAATGGGAGAGAAAACAACATCACTTACTCTGTATTTTTTGTGTCTTTTTTTTTTCTCTTGTAATTTTTTTTTGAGCTAATTTCCCTCTTGTAATTAGCTTCTCTTCTGTCAGCTTTCTTCATACCAAACAGAGCCGAATTCAATCCCCAGGACTCAATCCTTATCAAAAACTATTTACATGGTTTGCTGTCAAAACAACTTGAATCTAAAATCATTTATCTTCAATTTAAAAAAAAAAGTAAGAGAGAAATAATTTTGTTGGAATATTTGGATTTCCTTACTACTCAAACCGTTAACTTTAAAACTAAAATGTTTTTTTTTCCCTAAGATGCCGAGTGGCTAACATTTCAATTACATGTGTCTTGATAAATTTCACGTGGTATAGAATAGAAAGTTAACACGCCATTAGGCATTTGGCCTAATGGTAGAGTGCTGAACTCTTAGTTCCAGTATACCTTGAACATGAGGTATTGGGTTCTACTCTCACGGAATGTGAGTTTTCCTTTGTAATTTATTTATTTGTGTATTTAGTATGTTGGTAGTTAGACCTGGCAATTTCTGACACGACACGTTTGTACGATACGGAACGATACAGGTTTTACCGTGTTTGTGTTTGGGCTTAACGTGTTTCGTGTTTAATCGTGTCAGCACGATTAAGGGAAAACGTGTTTCGTGTCATAACCGTATAAAACACGGCTAACACGATGTGTTACACGGATAACACGTTTAGTTAGTCGTGTTATCCGTGTCAACACGTTAACTGCTAAAACGATAACACGTGTAGTAAACGTTTATAATTTTATATGTTTGTTTAAAGTAAAATACCACTTTGACCTTTTGAAAATAATAAAAAATCATTAACATTGTGTAATTTTATAAATGTTTTAGGGAGATTTTTGGTAATTTTAACATGTTTAAATTATTCGTGTTAAAACGTTTAACTCGTGTTAGTCGTGTCTTGTCGTGTTTTTGGTTACACGTTTAAAAAATCGTGTTTAATCGTGTCGTGTCGTGTACACGACTAATAAACAGTTCTCGTAAACGTTTTTAAAACCATGACACGATCAGTTATTCGTGTCGTGTTCGTGTTTGGCCATATACTCCTAAATTATACACGAAACACGACACGAAACACGAATTGCCAGGTCTATTGGTAGTTATAGATTTGACAATTCTAGTTGATTTATGTACGTTTCAATTTATAAATAGTCAATGTATTAACACATTCTCTAACTAAGATTGAGCTAGATAATCGTGTGGTGCGGGACTATTCCTCCTGGCATTTATAATCTTTGATTATTGATTAATGAAAGTGATTATTAGATCTAAAAAAAAATAGAAAGTTAACACAGGAAAACAATACGTACTATCACATCCTTATCTCCATCCAAAAAAGTCCTATATTGAGCCAATTCCATTTTGGTTTGGTTTTTAATTGAACAAGTTTTTAGGTTTAACCTTAAATTGAACATATTTATAAACCTTTAGCCCCAAATTTGAATTATGGGTTGACATTTTCTGATCGTTGACTTTATGTATAAAGTAAAGTATTGTTAGGGTTAGTAGGAAAAAGAAAAAGAAAAAGTATTGTTAGGGGTAAAATAAGGTTAAAACATTAATTGAGTACTAAACGGTTGAAAGTTTTCTCGATTTAGAATAAACGTTTTAATTTTGTCAAATTAGAGTTAAACGTTATTAGAGTTGCTCAAATAAGGATGATTTTGGATGGGATGAGCGTTTGTGGCATGCACACTCGGTTAAAGCACATTATCAGATTTTTTTTTTATTACAAAGCACGTTATCAGATTTGTTACTCTCATACATAAGCAAGAAAACGTCATGTGGCATTTATGAATTGTATTCTTTTTTTTTTGGCCGGATAAGAATTGTATTCAAGCAAATGGAAACCTTGTGACCAAACACTCCTTCCTCTGGCAAGCTCCTCCGACTGGTGTGTTCAAAAATCAAAATTAATACTGATGCCGTTGTGGTGAAGTCTAGGGGTTGTGCGGGGCTTTGGGAATTTGGGGGTTTATCGCTGCCGTCACCGCCCCCATCAGCCATCACCGCCTCACCAGTCATCAGCTTCTTCTTCTATTTGAATTGAATGTGGTAGTGATTTTAAGAGGTTCATGTGTTCTCATCATCACCATCGGCCCCAAATTGTCGACTGCTGCTGCTGCAAGGGCTTCTTCCTCCATTTAGATTTCTGCTTCTTCCCTTGTCTTTTGTCGACTGAGCTCGATTGCCGCCGGCGCCAGTGTTTGTTCAGTTGCTTCCATCGTTATTGTTAACTTGTATTTTCCGACATATAAGTTTTTTTTAATCTTAATGGTTTGGTTTTCATTTTCAATTTCATTTATGCTTTCTGATTTGTGAATGGTTTGGTTTTTAATTTCATTTATGAATTTATTAATGTTAAACTTAGAACATATATAAACTTATAAAATTTGATACTACGATAGTAACCATTTTATTTGGGATTAAAACTTGTAAGTTGAACTTTGAAACTTGTGTTTGAATTTTATAATTTATACTGTTCCTTTTTAATTGTCTCAACCTCTTGTTCCTTTTTAATTGTCCCTCTTTATTAAAATGACATATTTGCCCTGCTTTGAAACCACAGAACTCATGATAATTGACAAGAGTAAATTATACCAATTAAATAGGACAATATGGTAAAATAAAGTAAATTTTGCATAAAATTTAACAAAATAACTATTTTTCTTAAATAAATAAAGTAGTTAAAAGGGACAATTAAAAAGGAACAGGGATTTTAGATCTGGTGAATTTTTATTTTTTTTTCCATAGATTTGGGGAATTTTTTTAACAGTATCTAAATCTTGGCTAACGTTACTGAACCAGCCAGACGGCTTAACCGGCTTAATCGGTTGAGTCGTCGACCGAGAACTGGGGCGATTTGTGTAACGGGTCGGTTACAAAACCAATGGAAAAAGGATTATCGAGCTTCGGAGGCATCTTGATTGAAATTTATCCACTAAAATGAAGAAGAAGAGAAAAGTAGATTGAAATTTGCCGATTAAAACTAGGAAGAAGAAGAAATTAGTGAATGGAAATAACCAAAAAAAACCTGGAAAATAAGAAATCAACAACAAATCCAGCCAGGTTTTGAGAAGGGAGACATGGAAAAAGGCTCTAGGTTTTTTATTTTTGATTTGGGGGAGCCGTGTCTTTTTAGGAAGAGTTCTGTTTCACGAGAGAGAAGCGAGATTTGTCAAATTCTAACTTTTAAGCAGAATTTGAAATTTTAATATTCTGACCTACTAAATTTGGGCTGGAATAAATCCAACTTTTTAATTGGGCTTTCCAAGGTAAAAGTACTTGGGAGGTCCCTGTATTATACGAAATGTTAATTTTGGTCCATGTACTAATTTTTTCTACAAATTCGTCCATCTACTATCTGAAGCGATCACCCGAGATCCCTCACGTTACTGACCTGTGACAGACACGTTAAATATGCTGACGTGGTACTAACGCCGTCTTTTTTGCTGATGTGGCAGCGGGTCTGAGAATAAAAAATAATTTCTGATTTTTATTTTATTTAAATAAATAAAAATAATAATAATTATTATTAAAAATAAAAAGAATAAAAAAGGGCCCTGCTTTATTCCTCTATCCTTTTCTCTAACCTTTTCTCTTCGATATACTCTCACGCTCTCTTCAATAATCATCGACCAAACACTTAGAAAAACCCTTACAAGTTCCTATAAAAATTTCGATTCACTCACCTGCCTTGGTTGCAATCGAAGACCCATTTCTGTAAAATACTAAACTAAGTGTAGATTCAACATGAGTCCTCCAAGTGATGAAGATGACAATGGCGCAAAAAAGGCAAAAAATAGTCTTGGCATCGAGGGAAAAAAGCGCAAAAAGGAGACCCGAAATCAAGGTTAGTTCTTGATTAATGACTTCTAATATATGGGTTTGGGTATTTTAATAGTGTTTTGCCATTATAATAATCATTTGATTATGATATAATAATCGGTTAATCTGGATTAGGGTTAAGGTTTTTGTTCTAATAAATTGGGGGTTTTGGGTTAAACATATAATTATGATTAAATTAATGATGTTTACTGTTGTATAATCATGATTACCGATTGTGTATGGGTTTACGGTTAAAATCAGGTTGTGTCTCTTATGATGAAGAGTCGAAATCCAAATAATGGGATTTGGTTTTTTATCACTGTTATCACTACCTTATCACTGCTATAATACTTTGCATTAGTAGTTTTTTTTTATTGGGCTTCAAGTTGAAACTTTAAAAGACACAGAAAATCCAATAGCATGAAATATAGGGGTAATAATGCAAGGAAAATGATTTCCAATATTCAAAGTCTAGGAGTTTTGATGCCATATAATATGTTTTATATATGTTTACTAATAAAAAAACAAGTTGCATTTCATTTTTCATATCAGTAATAAAGAGCATTATATATATATATATATATATATATATATATATATACACTATATATTTGTACGGGGGGCACCCACACCACCAGATTTATCGGAGCTCATTAAAATCAGACAACCAGAAAAACAGCCTTGACCAAAGGCTAAACAACATTTCTTGGATCCCTTATTTTTTAGGAAGGATTACAAGGTTAAGCCTCGTATCCCTTATTTTTTATTATTTGCCCATCTTATTTGGGAGATTTGGCTTGATAGGAACCAAATGGTTTTCCATAACAGTGCTATTAGAGAGAATATTGTACTTAGAGCTACAAAGAAAGCAACTGAATATTTTGCATTAACAGGGAAAGTTAAACTGATCCATCCTATGTCAGTCCCAGTCTCTTGGAAACCACCTGATCCTGGTGGGTTCATAACATAGCCAACGTTGAGGTATGTTAATGGAGAGGTTCGAGAGTTTGATTGGTGGGATGTAGACAAGCTTTGCAGTTGGAGGTTTTAATATTGCAATGGATATTGGTTACATTATGGAGGAGATTGAGAAGATTCAATATTGTGATCAGGATGATGCACTTGAAACTAGCTTGAAGGACTTGGAAAGTGATGAAAGTGTGCAGTTATTAAGTCTGGTGTTGCTAGAGAAGAAGGCAATTGATATATATGTAATTCACCCAAACAATGATGAAGGTTTAAAGAAATTCAGTCGAGGTTGATACTACTAGCAGTGAGGAAAGTGGTGATGAAAATGTAGAGGAAGATGGTGTTGATGAGGAATTGAATCCCAAAAAACTGATATGGGATAATGATGATGATAATGGTGAGCTTGTAACTTCTCTGTCCGATCAAGCAATGTTCAAGTAGTCAATGTAAGTGAATGTAGTATGTTTAATGATGGGAAATTTTGCTGTTTTGACCATGGTTGTAACAGTTTGTTATTTTTTTTTATCTCTATAGCGTGGGAAAGAAAGTGAATATGTGATAGCAAGGCCTACTGGTGAATGGTGATGTTCAGAACTTCACTACTATCAGGAAATTGAAGGAAGATGCAAGAAAGATGAGACATGATAGGGCTGCAGGAACTTCTAAAGATCAAGAGAGCTGTCAACCTTTAACATCTGGGAATTTTAAGTCTATGAACTAGGGAATTTTAAGTCTATGAACTAGTTTGTAGTTACTAGGAAAGTTGGAACTAGCTTTTGTATGCCAAATACTTGATTGTGCAGTTAATTGGGACCAAAATAGTACAGGGACCAAAATCAACATTTCGTATTTGTAGAAAAAAATAGTACAGGCACCAAAATGAACATTTCGTATAGTACAGGGACTTCCCGGGTACTTTTACCGGCTTCCCAAACAAGAAATTTGGATTTACAAATCCAAATCCAAATCTTTTATTACCCAAATCCAATGAATAAAAAACCGTACCGGAGGCCATACCGGTGAGGCCACCGGTATCTGGTTTAACCGGTTCAACCGGTGATTAAACCGTTTTAAAAGATTTTTTTGAAAAAAATATTTTTTAGTATAAAATAAATATAATATATGATGATATAATCATTAAATAGCACTTTGGTGGAGTGGTTAAGTTTTTTGTCTTCATTCAAAGTGTGTGGGATTCGATTCTTACCATTTGCAATTGTTTTTTTTTAATTTTTCAAAATTGAAAAAGTTGACCAAATTCCAAACCGATAAAAAACCGATAAACCGGCCGGTTCAACCACGATTGAACCGGATCAACACCGATTCATTGACTTTCAATATTTTATATATACCGATACCGAACTGGACCTCGATTTCTATTCAAAGTGTGTGGGATTCGATTCTTACCATTTGCAATTGTTTTTTTTAAATTTTTCAAAATTGAAAAAGTTGACCAAATTCCAAACCAATCAAAAAACCGATAAACCAGCCAGTTCAACCACGATTGAACCGGATCAACACCAATTCATTGACTTTCAATATTTTATATATACCGATACCGATCTGGACCTCGATTTCCAGTTCAACCAGTTGAACCGCCAATCCGGTTTTTTATTCACTGCCCAAATCAAGTTTCCCAAGCGGACCATTAAATTAAAGTTAAATCCATGACGATTTATTCTCGTCTCCAAGTGCATTCGAGACAGCTCTGGAACTGAGAATAGGGAAAAGAAAAATCATAGTACAAGAAAGTGTGAGAAAAAGATAAACCAGTATAACAAAATTAACGAGAAACGAAATCGTAAAACTTGGAAAAATCCTTAAAAAGTATTCAGAATAGCGCAGCTCCAATGGAGAAATCAGGAGCAGCAATGGCGTCTATAGAAGGTTCGAGAGAGCTACAATGCGTAGGCAAAATGGAAATTGTAAAACCAAAGCCTGTTGGTTTTCTCTGCGGTTCGATCCCTGTTCCCACTGATAAATCTTTCCACGCTTTCAATTCTGCTCTTGTCCCCTCCCGCCAAACGTAAGATTCTCTTTTTCCGTCTCTCTCGTATTTTCGTTTTTTTTTTTAAAATTCTTTTTGTTTTTGGTGTGTTTAAGATTTTTTTTTGGTTGCAGAGTAAGTGCGCCGAGATATCGTATGCTGCCGACGGAGACTGACTTGAACAGACCGCCGCTCGTCTCTCATTTTCCGGAAAAAGTTCTTCCGATTGGGGCCGTACAGTCCAAGGCTACTGGAGGTTCTTTTATTTTTGTTCTTTTCTTTCCCCAATTCTTTTGCTACTTCTAAATGCTAGATTACAATGTATAAGATTGTTAAGTGGTGTTAACTATTACAAGATTACAGTTCATTATGACTCATCCAGTCACTATACGATTGTTGTATAACTTGTATTATGCCTAGCACACCTAATTTCTTATAAACTGTTTTGAAGATGTTGATTCTTAGATGGCAATCTTTGATATAATTTAAAAGGTAACTTTGTTGAGTTGATGTAACCAAGGTTGAGGCTTGCAAGAGGTAGTAGACGAATAATATTACCTGAAATTCGAAACATAAGATGCAAAATGGGCAGGGAAAGGGCTGGGTTGGGTTTGGGGGGGGGGGGGGGGGTGTGCAGTTGTGTATTTGTAAGCAATTTAAATAAGAAGGGAATGCTTACTTATGATGTTAGTATTCTGCGTAACTCCTTTGTGCTATTGCAGTTCCCTTGAATTTTGACACGAGTGAGGCTAGTCTGATAAGAAGCTCCAGTTCTATGGGACCATTAAATTCCTTCACTTGAGAATGAACCTATATGCTAGAACAGTTTATTGAATTCGGTCTAATCAATGTTGTCAAGGTGTGTGCGTAGGTACTAAGGACTACATTAAACTCTGTACTGCTCAATATTTGAGTATTAAACAACAAACTTAAGATGATAATGAATATTGGCATGCATTGTAGGATGAAAAGTGGACCTCACTACAGGGTTTATTATCTAAATGTGTGTAATATGTAATATATATAGATAGATAGATAGATACACACACACACACACTTCAGTCCGGCAAGTGTCCTTTTCTCATCTTGAGCCCTTGATAAGACAGGGTTAAATTTGTTGCACTCTCTATGTTAGGTTTAGTTTTGTGCTGCTTTTTATTTCAGTACTATATTCTCTCACTTCTGCTTAATACCTGAAGCATCAGTCTAAGTTAATGCATTCTTACTAATACTATTTGTTAAAGTCTGGGCCTTCTGTGGTTACTATGTGATGGGATAATTGAACCAGTGCATTCAGAACTTTCCCTTAACCATTCATCAGTAAATTTTTAGTGTCTTAGATTGGTGTAGACTTTGAAGAAGAATAGTAATCATAGCTCCATTTCTTCACGTTTAGGTGTATGTCTTGAAAATATTGCTTGTGTATGCATACACCTTTACAAATAACGATGCCTAGGATCATATTATATATATGAGCTCTTGTTGCATGTAAACGGCTAACCGCTAAGAAACCAAAAGTTTCAATTGGGAAAAAAGTTGAGGCTTCTGGGATCAATACTGAAAAGTGCTCTGACGTGTTTGTTGAAGAATAAATGATAATTGTCAATATCTTGCTCATCTGGTGCATATGTTCGAATCTGTTGGTTTTTAGCAATTGTACACCCAAACTTTGTAGCATGAAACAAGATTGTTAATGAGTGCTTAATTAAACATTGTCTTTCAAGTGAAGGAGTCATGACTACAAATACTGATAAATGATGTGTATCTGTGAGAGTGAGTGAGAAAGTAGGAACATGTTAAACCATTTTCTTCTTTTATTCTTTCTTTAACTTGTCGTAGTTTCTTTTGTCAATTTCAAACTGTTCTGTTTCCATCTTCTGCCATTTTTATTTTCTTGAATTTGAAATGTTTGACTTTTTGATCTAATTTTAGTGTTCTTTTGGGGCAGATATAGTATGGGAGGATGGTTCTATTGCACCTAATCTTAGTAGAAAATGTGAGGCACTTGCTGTGTCTGGTTTGGTGGAATATGGAGATGAGATTGATGTGATTGCTCCAGCTGATATTCTAAAGCAAATATTTAAAATACCGTATTCTAAGGCTCGATTATCAATTGCAGTCCGCCGAGTTGGGCAGACTCTTGTTCTTAATGCGGGGTTTGTATATCTTTATTGAGGGCAAGTGATAAGAATTAACCCTGTGGTTAAGGAGAAAAGACATAGGTCCCCAAGGGTTTAAAAAGTGACACTTAACAACCTCCCCCCCCCCCAACTTGGACCTAAAATTGTTTATCTATTTCCCGTTTTCCCCCCCTTAAATTGCTAGTTCACATCTCTTTAAAAGTGTCATATATGTTGTTTTCCTTCAATAATGCTGATTTTAAAAGCTAATGGAAAAAGCACAGGGTAGTACAGTCTCAGTTTTTAAACCTCGTGGGGCGAGTTTATTAGGTCTCTAACCACAGGGGTATTCCTTTGCTTTAGTAATTTTACTGTTTTACTGTTTTATGTTTATTTTGGTTTCCATTCTGGTAAAAGTTAATATTATGAGGTTTTTGCATATTGCAGGCCAGATGTTGAAGAGGGAGAAAAATTGGTTAGAAGACATAGCAGTCAATCAAAATGTGCAGATCAATCTTTGTTTCTGAATTTTGCTATGCATTCAGTTAGGGTGGAGGCCTGTGATTGTCCGCCAACTCATCATGCGCCAACAGAGAGGCAATCAGATCCTTCTGTCCTTCCTGGGCGAGAGACTCCTCATTTTGTGGCAGAGAATGACAATATTGCTCAAAAAGAAGGATTTGACCAGTGTTCAGAGTACTCACAGGTTAAGCAGGATGGGTTCTTTTGGGGAAACAAGAAGGGCCAGCGAAAGAAGAGTCGTGATCCTATCAAGCAGGCAACACATGTTGGCGAGAAGCCCAGATGCTCTGTGCAAGAGTCTGAAAAGCATAGAAGGGTTGGCAATAATGGATTCTTAAGAGTGTTATATTGGCAATTTCACAATTTCCGGATGCTCCTTGGTAGTGACTTGCTTTTGTTCAGTAATGAAAAATATGCTGCTGTGAGCTTGCACTTGTGGGATGTTACACGACAGGTTGTTGATAGTAAATGCAATTTGATTGCGGTTTACTTTTTTGTGCATCACTTTATTGTTTCTCTGTTAACATTTGACAGGTTACTCCATTAACTTGGCTTGAAGCTTGGCTTGACAATGTCATGGCAAGTGTGCCTGAGTTAGCCATCTGTTATCATCAAAATGGTGTTGTCCAAGGTTATGAGCTTCTAAAGACAGATGATATTTTTTTATTAAAAGGCATTGCTGAAGATGGCACTCCTGCTTTTCATCCCCATGTTGTTCAGCAGAATGGTCTTTCTGTTTTAAGGTTCCTTCAAGAGAACTGCAAGCAAGATCCTGGTGCTTATTGGGTATCATAATTTTTTTTCATTCTTTAACAACTATTTCTTGTGTTTCTCAAAATTTTATGTAGTGAATTTTGCTCATGCTTTGTGTTTTACAGCTGTATAAAAGTGCCGGTGAAGATGTAATTCAACTTTTTGATCTTTCTGTTGTTTCAAAGAATCATTCTTCTAGTGATTGTGATGATAGCTCAAGCTCCTTGCCTTCTCTAGTACACAGAGGCAGGAGTGATTCTTTATTTTCACTTGGAACACTCCTCTACCGCATTGCTCACAGGCTTTCAGTTTCCATGGTGCGGAAAACAGATAACTCTTTCATGATGCACATGAACTGACCTCCTCTAATGATCTGCTAACCATGTAGATTTTATTGGTGCAGGCAACTAGTAATAGGGCCAAGTGTGCAAAGTTTTTCAAGAAATGCTTGGATTTCCTGGATGAGCCAGATCATCTGGTATCTATGCTTTCTAGATTTGTGTTTTCTATGAGAGCAATTTTTTAGTTTATTTTTATTTCATTGGTCATCTTATGACCGGGAAATATGACTAATTAGCAATATTATCCTAATAGGTTGTACGTGCGTTTGCCCATGAACAATTTGCAAGGCTTATTTTGAATTACGATGAACTGGATCTAACATCTGAATATCTTCCAATAGAGTGTGAACTTAAAGTTACTGATGCTGGTGAGGAATCTGTGGACCTTTTTAATGGTCTTTCTGAATCAGTGGTTGACTTGTCTCTCATTGCTGATAACAAACATACTGAAGATGGGACTAATTTTCATGATTTAGCATCAGAAGCTTCTGCTAAGATGACTTTGGAAGCGAATATATCTTCCCCTAGAGAATTGATGGCCTTGACAGACACAGATGTAGGAGAGGAAGAAAATGTCCTTCCAAGGTTTCATGGTGATGAAAACCTCATGGTGCACGTTTCTTCGACATCCAAGGATGTAGTTCAACCCGTTACTGATCCTATCTCCTCAAAGCTAGCAGCAGTGCATCATGTTTCTCAAGCTATTAAATCTCTGAGATGGATGCGCCAACTGCAGACCTCTGAACCACAGTTGGTCAACCAGAGTAATTGTATTCATGATCAGTTACCTTCCTCTACGAATTTTTCTGTTTGTGCATGTGGTGATGCTGATTGTATTGAAGTTTGTGATATTCGGGAATGGTTGCCAACGTCCAAACTGGACCATAAGCTGTGGAAACTTGTTCTTCTCCTTGGGGAATCTTATTTGGCACTTGGACAAGCTTACAAGGAGGATGGTCAATTGCATCAAACTTTGAAGATAGTGGAATTAGCATGCTCTGTTTATGGGTCTATGCCTCGGCAACTTGAAGATACAAAATTTATTTCCTCAATAGCGAAATGTTCACCATTCCAAGCAAAGTTCAATGACCGGGGTCAGAAGAAAATTTCACTTACCAGTAATGTAAAGGAAGTGAAATCTGAATCTGCTGATGACTGTTATATTGTTGAGCAATTTTCATCCTCATATTTGTTCTGGGCAAATGCATGGACGCTGGTTGGAGATGTGTATGTTGAGTTCCATATAATTAAGGGTAAAGAGATTTCTGCACAAGCAGAGAGAAAAACTTCTGCCAGAGATTTGAAAATGTCATCTGAAGTTGTGAAGGAAGTACAAAGGCTCAAGAAGAAGCTGGGCCAGTATAATCAGAACTGTAGTTCATGTTCCTTGGTTAATTGTAGCTGCCAAAGTGATAGGGCTAGCAGTGGTAATAGTGCAAGCAGCAGTGGTGGAGATATACATGCAGTAACTTACAGCAGAAAACATGGCAAGAGGTCGCGGGGTAAGAATTTTGCTCACTCACTTTTGAGGGACAATGAAAATAAAAGTGGTCAAAAAGTGAAGAACAGACAAAGTCCTGACAGTGGAAAATTCATGCACAATGAAGATGGTGACAGTATAATAAGAGCTTCTGATACTAGTACAGATGAGCCGAAAGTAAATTCATTGGCAACTACTTGTTTTGACAGCATTGAGGCTAGCCCCGAAGGGCATGATATAACATGTAAAGTGGCCATTCAAAATGAAATTGCTTTAAAAGAAACTCCCAAACTGAAAGATGGTGGCATATTCAAGTACCTTAGGAATAATACTGTAGCTGCAGATGCAGAATACAATCTCTTATCTGCCTTAAGTTGTTATGAAGAAGCAATAAAGGCTTTGGGTGAACTTCCTTCTGGCTCAGCGGATTTACAGTCCTTACTGAAAAAGAAAGGATGGGCTTGCAATGAACTAGGTCGAAACAGGCTTGAGCTGAAAGAGTTAAACAAAGCTGAACATGCATTTGCAGATGCAATAAAAGCATTCAGAGAAGCTAAGGACTACACAAATATCATATTAATATACTGTAATTTGGGTCATGGAAGACGTGCATTAGCTGAAGAGATGGTGGCGAAGATGGAAGGTCAGAAAATGCATGCAAGTTTGCACAACGCATACAAACAGGCTTTAGGCACTGCAAAACTGGAGTACAGTGAATCACTCAGATTCTATGGGGCAGCGAAGTCAGAAATGAATGCTATAGCGGATAAGGCATACTCTGTGTCAGACCATGTGAAGAATGATGTCTATACACAATTTGCTCATACATGTCTGAGGCTTGGGATGCTTTTGGCAAGAGAAGATATAACTGCTGAGGTCTATGAGAATGGAGCTCTTGAAGATATATCAATTGGACGTGACAGAGGAGCTAGGAAAGAGCCAAGAAAGCATGATATTACAGCCAATGAGGCCATTAGGGAGGCACTGTCAGTGTATGAATTACTGGGTGAATTACGTAAGCAGGAAGCTGCTTATGCTTATTTTCAGCTTGCTTGTTACCAAAGAGATTGCTGCTTGAAATTGCTAGCACCGGATCATAAGAAAAGTGGTTTGCTTAGTGAGAACAGTATTCATCATAGGATCAGGCAATATGCTTCTTTGGCTGATAGGAACTGGCAAAAGGCGATAGACTTCTATAGTCCTCAGACACATCCCAGCATGTACTTGACTATTCTTATTGAGAGATCGACACTGTCATTAAGCCTCTCTAGCTCTTTGCATTCAAACACGGTATGTTAAGCAGCTTTAATTTTCCCTACTGTTGAATGTTAAGCAGATTGTTTCAACCAACCTTTTCTTAAAAGGACAAAAATAGCCATCCTATGAATCTCATGTCTATATAAAAGATTGGTTAGAACATTTTGGTATTAGCCAATGATATTTTGTTTTCCCAGTTGTTCTTTTTATGCGATGAGTGTTGTTAATTCGCTTGAATAGTTTATGGTGGTGCCATAAAACGTTAGAACCATACGGCAGATGGCAATAAAAACATAATTTTGTTAATAGCTGAGACTGCTGATCCTGGTAGCCAACTAATCACTAGTGCTAGATCACCCTCGTTTCCCATTTTTGATACACCTGCATAAAGCAGAAACTTTTTCCGTCCTAGAACTGGAGATGCTAATAGATTGCTCTTTCTCCAGATGTTGGAATCTGCATTGTCACGCCTACTTGAAGGACGCCACGTATCAGAAGCACTGTCAGATTCTTTTAGAACAGATTACCCTGAGTTGCATGCAAAATTTTGGAGTCAGTTGCAGATGGTTTTGAAGAAAATGCTGGTTGTGAATTCCTCTGTAAATTCAACAAACAAACCTTCTTCTGACACCCAGCCGACTACGACATCTAACAGGTCTGGAGACTCCATAAAGCTCAGGGAGCTCTACAAAATGTCTTTGACATCGAACAACTCGAGTCAATTACATGCAATGTACACCTTGTGGTCATCATAATTACTAATCAGGAACAAGAACATGTCCCTCGTGTGTATATTTCATAAGATTGTCAAATAGATTGGTAAATTATAGTGGCAAATAGATTGACAATCACATGTATATAAATATTTCAATGTTAAGTTTGTAAATATTTTAATTAAGTAAACTTATATATATCTAACCTGCTATTAATTTTATTTTATGTACGAAAATTGTTCCCTGCTCGATACTTGGCTGCCTCTGAGAAGTTTTACTATTTTAGAAATTAGAAATGCTACTTTCGCCAAAAAAAAAAATCTAATACTTTTCTTTTTCTTATCAATTTATTGAAAACTGACCCTAACCCTTAGATTAAGCCCTTGATTGAATTAAATCTGCATCATGGGAACCAAATTGCACTAGATCTAGGGACCAGGATGAAAACAATGCAAACTTACATGTTTTATGTGAACACAGAAACAAGTCATGGTGCCCACTTATACTAAATTACTACGTCAGGGACCTAATTGAATGAAAATTAGGGATTAAACTTAACAAGTGTTAAACTTAACACAAAATGTTAAAAAGCACAGTAAGAAGTCAATTTATTCCGAAAATAGCAAATTAGACAACAAATAAGTCTAACTATAAATAAGCTTCATTTTGTCTTATTTCATATATGAAACTACCTCAAACCCTAGTCTCACGCGCCGCCAATACCGCTGTAGCCAGGAAATCGCACCGCCGTGCTGGAGCTCTGGTGCACCTCCGATGAAGCCCGAAAGCTGCAGATCAATTCCTCTCGGCTTCCTTTCTCCAAATCCGGCCTCGGTTTCAACAAAAAGGCCCTTATTTCCGTCAGAAGTAGCCAAAACCGAACCCGAAAAACAACTCCGATCCGACCAATCTAACCGTCTGATGGCTCTTATTTCTAACTATGTTGTTCCCTTAGTTTTCTCTACAACTTCACCGAGCGTGATCTAAAAAAAGGTTTCTAGATTTCGAAAATCCAAGATTTAAACCTAACCCGAAATGGAGAAGAGTGACTAAGAAGACGGATTCTCGAATTCTCTCCTCTTGATCTGGACTAGTGAAGATCCAGAAAGGTCAACCTCTTTTTTCAAATCTCTTCTTTTCTATTTCTACATTTTTGTATTTTTTCTTATATGTTCTATATTTTTTTTGTTGCTAAGAAAGACGTAAGACTATTCAAAACAAACTATGAACCCTAAAATTTCAAAAAAGACAATGCCCCTTTTTTTGAAAAACGTGTCCATTCCTCTCCCTGATGAACAATGTGGTCTCATTCCCCAAATCCCAACCGTGAGTTTCTAATCCAACTCACCCTCTGTTTTTTTTTCTTCCTTGTTTGCTGACTCACGTGAGTTTCCTTTGTTTGCAAGTTGCTGAGGTGGACAACAAGGGTCCCGAAGCCAATGACAGTTAGACAAACTGTCTCAGGTAAATTTCTCCTCTTGCCTTTGTTTTAGTTTACTTGTCAAAAGAGCTCTGTTTCAATCTCAGCATAAATGGTGATGCCCCTGAATTAGCTTTGATGATAAATGAAAATGCAGTGTAAGTTGTAATGAAATGTTGTTGTGTGTGAAAAGTGGATGTTTGTGTCTGCTGCTGAATTGAGCTTTGTGTGATCTGCTGTAATGCTTGGTGCTTGACTGTTTTTTTGTTTCTGATGCATGAGATGAGGACTTAATGAGACTACTAATGGTGCCTAATTTGAATGACATAAATGTTTGATGATAGTGCAATGAACATGAATTTTGTTGGACTTGTTAAATGCCATGTGATGTTAATGCTGAAAATGTGAGACAGTGATTATATTTTCAGTGGATTTATTGCTGTCTTGGGAGATTTGTCCTGCTGACTTGTTGTATTGGGATTATGTAAGCATAAAAGGTGAATATGAGTGCAAAGATGTTGTGGTTGTGTGCAAATGGAGGGGCATTCTTGGCAGCAAACTCGAATTTGTGTGGCTTGGTTTCTCATTATTGCAATTGGTGGAGGAGGAGATTATTGAAAAACTACAAAAGTAAGGAGCGGGGAACAAGGGTCTCTGAATATTTTTTTTTTTGTAATTTTCTCAATTTTCCTTTTTGTAAATGCAAAATGCAAAAGTATATTTTTTGTTATTTTCTGAAAGAAAGACATGTAACGAATTATGATAGAAGCAAGACGTCGACTTTGTTTATTTCTATGGTTTCTTTTTCTCGGATCCATGTATTACTCAAAATACTTTGAGCGAAAATGGACCAAAAGTGGAGGCTACAAATGGGCGGCCCAAAAAGGGAATGAGAAGGAATAGGTCCATAGCAAATAATGAAAATGAGCCTAGAAATTAGAACTCCAACCAAGAAGAAATTAGCCCAAAAGAATGGTCCACAGGCAAAAGTGCCCTAAATAAAGCAACTGGCCCAAAGAAAGGAAAAGAGAAATGGGCCCATTTAGACTTACATGGATTTGGAAATGGAAACGTCGATGCAATGAGTTATGAGCAAAAGGAAAACCTAAATGCTTTGTAATTAAGATGTTTAAGCAAATGCGACCAATAAAAGGAAAATTTATTAAAAAGAGAATTTAAAACCTAAATGCAATTTTTTCTTTTTCATATTAAGAGATTACCCAAAATTGGGTGTCTACAGCTGCCCCTCTTAGCGAACTTTCTAATTATTGGGAAGTGACATTCTCGAGAGTTAGAAAGTATGCAAAGACGTAGACACCTATCTTATTTTCTTTTTTAGACACTGCTGAAAGAGAACATGCTCTGAGGTCTACTTTGAAAACTGCTGAAAACCGAGTAGGGTGATTGGTCTTTGATCAACTTTGATAACTGCTGAAAACTGTGAAAGAGCACCTGTTGATGCGCCAAAGGCTTATGATGGCTTAGAAGAACACAATGGAGCTAATGGAGATCATGTCTCGGATAAACTTGGAGATAGCTCGGATATTCAAGAAGTTGCTATGGATGATCCCGGTTTGAAAGCAAGCTTGGAGGAGCTAGGAGATGATGCCATCGCATATGACCGGCCAAAGCATGGAGAAGCCGCGCCAAAGTATGGAGTAGCCGCGCCATCGCATGGAACCATGACCGGCCAAGACCGGCCACATGACCGGCCACATGACCGGCCATCACATGGGAGCATCGCACAAGGTCGGGCACAAACGACCATTTGATCCTTTAGCCATTCCGCAAGGTCCAATGACAAGGGCCCGGGCTAGAAGGTTCAAGGAAGCTTTATTGAGCTTTGTTAGATCTCATCCTGGAGGTTTGGAGTCCAATGAAGAACAATTGGAGAGCATTGAAGTCGACATCACCAAGAATATTCCCATCGATTCCAAGATATTCACCTTACTTGAAATCGATGATCATTAGTTCTTTAATTGTGTAATTCGGCCTAATGGGCTTTTATTCTATCTTAGTTTAGTTAATTATTTAGTTTGGACCTTGATTAGGGTTGGGCCTTGTTTAATTAAAGTCTAATCCTCATCTATTTTCCTATTGGTTGTATTTTAGGATAGTTTCTAGAATAATCTATGTAAACCGCACTTATGGCTTTAGGATTAGGAGGGGTTTGCGTTATGCTTGCCTATATAAAGGCATCAACCCCCTCTTGTAAACACAAGTTAAGTTTTCAATAAAGATTTGAGGTTTATTCACCCAATTGATTATCTTAGCTTCATTGTTCTAGTTTGAGCAAACTTAGGGTTCTTCAATCTTGTAGAGTCCTAGTAAACAATTAGGTTGTGATTGCTTAATTGTTTGTGAATCTTGTGATCTTAGGTTGATAATTGCAGGTCTAATTATTCATCTAAGGCCGATGAAAGAAGAAAAAGATTAGGTTAGGTTTATCGAATTCTACAAGTCTAGAAGTTTGGTGATTCAAGTTGATCTTTGGCGGGTCTGAAAGATGGATTTGGACCAATTACAACTAGATTCATATCACCTGTTCCGAGGTCAACTTTTGGGACTCTCGTGGAAGCGAGGAAAGACGAACTTTGGTCGAAGAGATTGCTGACATAGAAGTGAGGAAAGACCAAGTTGGGTCGAAGAGATTTCTGACTCATGTGGAAGTGAGGAAAAACCAACCTGGGTCGAAAAGATTTCTGACTCTCGCGGAAGTGAGGAAAGACCAACCTGGGTCGAAGAGATTTCTGACTCACATGGAAGTGAGGAAAGACCAACTTGGGTTGAAGAG
>AWWV01013905.1:0-118535 GCA_001974805.1 Corchorus capsularis | reverse complement strand
ATTTGGACCAATTACAACTAGATTCATATCACCTGTTCCGAGGTCAACTTTTGGGACTCTCGTGGAAGCGAGGAAAGACGAACTTTGGTCGAAGAGATTGCTGACATAGAAGTGAGGAAAGACCAAGTTGGGTCGAAGAGATTTCTGACTCATGTGGAAGTGAGGAAAAACCAACCTGGGTCGAAAAGATTTCTGACTCTCGCGGAAGTGAGGAAAGACCAACCTGGGTCGAAGAGATTTCTGACTCACATGGAAGTGAGGAAAGACCAACTTGGGTTGAAGAGATTTCTGACTAACATGGAAGTGAGGAAAGACCAACCTGGGTCGAAGAGATTTCTGACTTACATGGGAGTGAGCTTGACTATTGGAAAAGTCGAAAGATTCGAATGGAACCAAAGCTAAATTCTGAAAATTGATTCTGAATCACATGGAAGTGATTTTGGAAGAAAATACATTTGGAAAATAACTGGAGTATGATTCTGATGTTGCAATTGAAACTTCATGACTAATGATGAAAGAGGACCGATCTGTGGTCTACTTGATAACTACTGAAAGAGGACCGGTCAATGGTCACCTTTGATAACTTGAAAGATAACTCTGAATCTGATGTTGTGATTGAAACTTTTTAACTTTTCTTCCTTTCTGTCCTTCTTGATTTGTCCTTGGATTTGCTCTCTTTTCCACTTTGATGCTTTCATGCTTGCCCAAAATGCAATCTACCAAATGGAAATTCCATTGTCTTTTAAACCATTGACCTCGATCCTTTTAAACTTGACTGAAGATTAAATCTTATCACTTGAGATCCTTTTGAATATCAACCCTGATCCTTTAAAGCTTGACTGAGGATTAACTTTAATCAATTAAACTCCATTCTGAAACTTTGATCCTTGTTTCTTTCTAATAAAACCTAATTTGTTGTATATTGTCTATGCTATTTTGCCTTGTTTTGGTAGTCGTATGTGCATATTTAACCCCATATTTCTCGTATTTGCTATTTCAGGACCAATTGAAGCCATTAATTACAAATATGAAGATTTGGAGCAATTTTGAATCATTTTGGAGAAACTAGTAATTTTAGTCATTTTTAGCCCAGTAGGCCCATTTGGCCCATTGTGAGCCCATGAAGGCCGAAGATAATTCCGAATTTGTGGAGATCCAATTTTGATTTCTCTATGCTTGAACTGCATAATTGAAGTCCAATGATTTATTCCAAGCCCAATTAAGGATTATGATGCAATAATTTCAAATAATCCTGATGATGTCATAATTTAATGTCCTATGTTGACTAGGATTTGATGTGCAACAGTTTGGAAAAAATTCATATCTTTCGATCCAGAACTCATAAAAATGCAAATGAGGTACCGTTGGAAAGCTACTTCCAAGCTCTACAACTTATCTTCTGACCTTGAAGCCTGATTCTGCCAGAAAGAATGTCGAAAATACCCCTGAAGTAATCTTGACAGAATGGATTGCATTCTTATCTGAATTTGGAGTTGTATGCCGACGTGGAAATTAATTGGATAGTGAATCAAGCTAGATGAGATGATATGGAAGCTTCCTATTGGTCTAGAATATTCCTTGTTATCCAATCATAGTTTTACTTGGAGACTAAGCATGCAATTCCTAATCAGAAAAGGGTTTGGAAACAAAATTAATCCTAGCCATTGATTGAAGATTATCCAACGGTGGAGATTAATTCCTAGCTCTTGTAAACCGACCTAGGTGCCTATAGTTAGAAATTCATCCTTAGGAAAATCATAACAATTCATAATTAACAATTTTGTGATTTTAGAGAGCCTTTCTCTCTTGTTCTTGTCGAAACCCTAGAGGAGACCTTGTCGACATCCTCTCTTCAATATGTCGACAATGGTTTTCTCAATTATAAGTGAGTAGTTCTTTTTAATACTTTTCCCCTTTGAACCCTTAAGTTATGGAATAATCATTTGATCTATGGCCAGATCTTGTTCTTAATTTCTTTATCAATCTATTGATGGTTTAATGATGAATTATTTAGATTATGCATACTTGATAAGTCTTATTTATGTGGTGTATGATTGGATAAATTGTTTTCAACAATTCAATAAGATTAATTTTCATAATAACCCTGAATTTGTTGTTAGTTTGATTGATTATTTTAATTGGAATCCGGAGTCTAATTAGAATGATTATTTGATCTTTGCTAGATTAGATTTGATGAATCTTTAGTAATTGAATCTAATTGTTAGTACATAATTCGGTTATGTTAGTGAATCTTTAGTAGCTAATTTATTGAATTGTGTTTATTATTGATCTTATGTTTTAAGTGAATCTTTAGTAATTTAGATCACATGTTTGGTTTATTTATTGATCTCTATGCTTTGTTAATTGCATGATTCAAGAATCTTTAGTATTGAATTTGATAATTGATAAAAGGATTATCATGGGAATCTTTAGTACCAATTTAATTATCTTTTATATAAATTGAGAATAGATGAATCTTTAGTCTTCTATTTCTCTACCAAAGATTTATCTTGATTTGAGATTGATTGATGTTTTGATCTATGATCCATAGTTCTTATTAATTATTTTATACTTAAGTGGGGATAAGTGGGGAAGTATTGCCTTTTAATTATTGTTTTCTAATTTAATTTCGTGGCAACCCTCTATTTTCTGCTATCTGGTATTTTTAATCTGTTTGCTTTTCTTAGTTGTTCTGAATTAGTTGATAAAGACTCGTTTCTTCCTCGTGGGATCAACCCTAACTTGCCCTATCTACTAGTTAGAGAGAGTTTGTGAGGTTTTTATTTTGTGACTCGCTGACGACACAACACTTTCACATGAACTTTTCTACCTACCTCTTCTTTGATGCCTCATTCTTTTACTTTTCCTTCTCGTTCTTGTTTTGCTCATCAATGTTTCTTCTTTTGCCCTTTCTTAACTCTTTCTTTGTCCTCAATGTTGTGATCGATGATGACACATTTTTTCCAGATCACGACTTTCTCTATTACTTGCCTCTGACATGGTCATAACGCCATTGACTTTGACATCCTTTTGAACCCTTCCTCCGTCCTTGCCGAGTGCATTCTCATCAAGCTCTTTGCCCCAAGTCTGACTCGAGCAATATGCTTCAAAAAGGTTCCTTTGCTGATCCTATTGTTCCTTGCATCCATTTTCTTATTATTCTGTAACAAAATTTGATCAAGAATCAAAATTCAAACATGTAACAATCATGTAGTTGAGCTTCTTGAAACGTGTTACGAAATTCATAAACCTTAGCCCCATATGACCCTTATGAAATATATGCCCCAAACAATTCAGGGTGGAAAAAAACTCTTTTTCTCTTAAAACCTTGTGAAATTTGAACCTTTTGAAAATAATAGGTGATCACCATTAAAATGCCCTTTGAAAAGTGAATTTTGATCTTAGAGTCACCAATGGAATGCAATCTTATTATAAAACTTCTTATCTTGAAATCTTTTGCTGAGACATGATTCTAATCAACACACTTTGTGAAAGGTCTGAGATTTAAGAATTGTCAAAGAGAGATATAACTTCAAAGATATTACTTTTTTTGGTAATGGCTGAAGCATTTGGTGTCCGGAAGTAACTCATTGCTTACTATTATGAAGGAGATGTAAATTTTTGTTTCATTGTCAAAACTTTGGGTGGCTCCCTGAATTCCCATTCTTGTTTCAGATTGCCCTTTCAGGTTTTCACCCTAGAGCTTCTTTTCTTCATTCTCTTTTTTCATTCATTCATTTTTTATTTCATTTTTTTAAATGCACTTGAAAAACTCCAAATTCACCCAAAAACACTTTTTAAAAGTTTTGACCAAAACATTTTGCAAAAAGGATTGTTACTTTTGTTGAGGAAAAGTCTCTTCTCGAATATCCTCACTTGATCAAAGATGGAACAACTATGGATATTTTTCTGCAAGTGAAAGGAATATGAAAGAAAACCATTTATCACTTCAAGATTGGACATTTGCATTGAAGAGCATTCCTCGTGAAAACGAGTTTCGAAAAATCATTTTTGAAAACCATTTTGTGAAAATCTTTTGAACAATACACGACTCTTTTGAAAACACTTGGTTGGACTCCTCTGAATATTCCAAGTGCATTTTTTTCTTTTTTCTTCTCTCTTTTTTTTTCTCATTTTCTTCTTTGTCCTTTTTTCTTCGAGGAATTATGAAAAAACTTTGTGCCACCCCTTATCTGAATGACCCTCCAGATGATGCATCTGAGCAAATCGATTCGAACTCCTTGAGTTGTGCACCGCTTCTACTAGTCCAGAAAAAGTTTGTGATATCGAAAATTAACTTGGGGTGATTTAATGGACATTGAGAAAATTGAAGTCTGGTCATCTTGCCTTCAAGGCACTGTGATGATATTAATAGTGTGACCGAATTGCCATTTTTGAAGGAAAATAAGACTTTGGCGTTGGGTTCCAAGAGAATGTATTTAATCTGGGTTTGAAGGAATTTGGAGTTTGGGATTAGTGTTGGCGCCGATCAAATTGTCTCGTTAAAACTTTTTGAAAAGATGGATTCCAATATTTCATAATTATGCCTTAACCAAAACTAGTTTGAAACATCCTTTGTTTAAAACTCATCATTCCTTTGCTCCTTGTCCAGATAAGGGTTATTAGCCTTTCAACTTTGATCACTTCGGAAGCTTGTTTGGCCCATTTTTTAGTGGTAAGCACCAATTTTCTTTAGAACCTATTTTCATTAATAAAAAACGTGTTCACTTATTCAGAATTTTTTTTATTTAGTCCTTTTTTTTATATGCAAACTCATGAGAATATTTACAGAAGAGTTATCATATCAATCAAATGCAAGTTTCAAGGTAAATGAAAAAAGCAAGGAAAATGCCCCTGTTTGGCACCCATTTACAAGATTGCAGAGATCCAAAGTAAATTAATTTGTCGTGAGTTCTATCTGTAACATCAACATCTGTGAAATTGCAAATGCTTTGAAAAATGGAATGATGTATGCCTATGAATGTTATGAGAATGTCGTGACCCATGAAACACGTCTATATCATTACAAGAACTATTAAATGAAAAGAAAGCCCATACAACTCTCCCAATGTTCTTGGGCAGAAACACCAGGGATCCTAATCTAATCCATCAAAAATTATTCTCTTTGTTGCCACATATACATTCAGATAATCAACCCTGTTGACTCTCTTTAACTCATCTGGCAACTCCATAATCCTGCTTTAATCAAACCCTGCACTTTCTTCTTCGGACTAGTACAATCCTCCGCGGAATGACCCTTGGGATCATACCACATGGGATAAAGAGGTTGCACGGATTCTACATAGATGGGTTCCGCAAGACCTTGCTGAATGAGCTGATGAAGCAGATTTGTATAAGTCATGGGAGTCTGGTCAAACTTGAACTTCTCCTGTTATACATGTACCCCTTCTGTTGAACCCTTGGTATGGTTGGTTCTGAACCACACGAAGATGTTGGCCTTTTCTTTGATGCTCGAGGATGGTTATGAGCATGAAAGCTTGGTTGAGGAACCGTTTGGTATGGGTAGGCAGCCTGATTCACATATGAGTTTATTGGTGGAAATTTTGGATAAGGGTAGTGAGGGTGGCATGGGTTATATGGGTAATATGAGCCTGAGTAATCAAACGGTTGTCCTCTAAAGCTAACTACTTGCGCTTCCACATTATTTTGTGTGTCAGTGTGATCCTCTTTTGATTTTGGCTTTTTCCCGCTTCTAATCTTTCCTGACTTGAAATTGGCTTTGACCAAGGAGGTATGAGGTATCCATTGGCAGTTTTGGCCCGAATGGTGTTTGAACAACAAGCAGAGAATTTTAGTGGTTGGACTGGCTTGCCTGTGAAACTGTCGAGTAGGCATAGGCTGTCTGAGATGGTATAAGTAAGTTTGTTTGGTCAAGAGTGGTTTTAGTGGGTTCAACAATTGTTTAACGGCTCCAAACTGGTATTTTCTATGTCAATTACTATACTTTGGTCTCTTGGAGTTGGATGAGATTCTTGCACAGTTTACCCCTTCTCTCTCATGAGCTAATTTATTGTTTCTATCATTTGGTTCGTCTTTTTTCTCATTTCCTTGATCTCCTTCTCCATCATCTGGTTCATCACCGTGTGACTTTTTCAACAATTGGAATTCGGTTAACTGTTCTCCTTGCATTGCTTTCCTTTCGATGAGTCTTCCACAGACTGAACCAAATTTTGAGAACTATTAAAATCCTCTTTGTTGACAAACACTACTCTCTACTTGGGAAATGAGGATAAAGTTTATTCATGAAATGCATGAGTGAATTTCATGACATGATGAATGAAAATTTTCATAAATGCATGAGACAAAATGGACGTATGGAGTCTTTGTAGACACCCATTTCTGGCCCGTATACTTTAATTTAGAATAAATTGCTCATTTATTTGCAATTAGGGGGCATTAGGGTCAATTCTTAGGAAATTTTAATGGATTTGCATATTGCATAAGCTCTTACTTCAAGTATTAACATTGCATTAGCATACCATAGTTGCATATCATATTTTGCATGGTATAAGAAAAAAAGAGAATTAAACTAATGGTCCAAATCTTCTTTTGGTTAGGTTATTAAATCTGAAATTAAGCCTATATTTATATCCTTTAGGCTTATTAATTCTAGGTTTTAATTGGGTAGTTTGCACTTGAACTTGCTTTTAGTGTTAGACTTTTGCTATTAATGTTAGGCTTTTAGGATTAGGAGCGGCGCATTCCCTTACACTTAGCAAAAGAAATATAATGATAGCATTTCGGCATTTGCATAGTCGCAAATAGTTTCTAAATTAATAAAATTAGAAGGCTAGTTCATAATACAGAGAAGAAGGAAAATGGGCCATATGCATTATGTAATTACAAATAATTTTCACTTCTAGCATTCTACAGATTGCAAATCCAGAAGGGCTAGGGGCTACAAAATAGCTTGGTTACATTTCTTGATTGATACTCCCTGCTCCCTTTCCCTGTTTCCTTTTCACAAAGTCAAGACTTGCAAGCAATTTCAAAGGAATGCTTGGATAACCTGCAAAGGAAAACAAAGCAAGAGACGGATGCAAAATGGTGACACGTCAACCTCCAAACGAATGACATAAAGCAGGAAAGCAAGCAAGAAAGGACACCAAACAGCAAAGAAGCAGCAAGGAAGAAGCAAACAGGACAAGAGAATGGTTTCAAAGAATTCAAGGCAGCAAGCATACAACAACGAGATTCAAGACCCTAGGGAAAAGGGATATGTAGCAGGTTTTAATTCAGTATACCAGGGCGCCAAGGATCACAAAGTTCAATACCATTTCCAACCATCACAGTTAGAAGGAAAGACCAAGAATTTGCAGAGCATCTAGAACTGAAATGCAGACCCTAAAGCAATTAAGTTCAAAAGAAGCAAAAAGACAAAGCCGATCATGAACAGAGGGCAGCAGCAACAACAAAAAGCGAAATCCAATAAAGGTGGATTCTACATTGTTTAGCCATAACAATTGGAACACAAAATAAGGACCAAGACAGAAACCAGCATAGTAGAAATAAGCAGGCACAAGCATTTAAAGAGCAGCACAGGTGGTAAATCCAGCAAGCTCAAGCAGGGAAAACAAAAGTTACCAGGCTATCAGAGAACACACATTTAAAGATAGAAGTCAGCAAGCATTTATCACATGTAGAATGAAAACAGGGCATATCTATCTTATCAGCATCCATGATCCAGCATTCACAGGTTTAAGTCTCTTTTACAAAGTTATTAGTCTATGCCACATGAGCATAAACATGCAGGGTATTAGTTTCAATATCATAAACACAAAAAGAGGAACACAGTCAGCATTGTCAAGTCAAATTGATAAGCATTTCATATCTCGCAAGGCATGCATTACATTTCCAAATCCAACAAACATGGCATTACAGTGACCATGATCATCCAATTGATCACAAGCATTATGAGGCAAAAAAGAGTTAACAAAAGCAAATTGCATGAAATAGGGCATTAACATTCATCAGTCATTTTCCAATACAGCCACAGGGGATCAAAAGCAATTACAGGGTGAATGGGGGCAAATAAATTACCAAGTGAGTTAAAATTACAAGGAAAAAGTGAGAGAAGTTACCTGCCAGCTCATCACCCACTGAAACAAAAAAAGCTCATCGTTCTTCAATCCTACAAGAGACAAAACAGAAAGGAAGTAATTGGAGAATTCGATAGGATTGAATTCAGAACAAAACAAAAGGAAGGTGGAGAGAACTTACCAGGGAGGATGACTCACCAAAGGAGACAGCTCACCTAGCTCCATCCTTATCCACTCACCTATGCCTGAACCACAAAAAGCCAAAGAATCAGAAACAACCTGAGATGAAGAAATACAGCTCGCAAGGGAGTAGGTGAGTCGGTGCTCATCATTAAAAGGAGGATGAAAACACTTAATTAGGGGGGAGGATGAGAGAGAGAAAATGCTGTCAAAATTGGAGTGGGTGAGGGGTTTCAAAGCAAAGGAAGAAAGGATTCGGGAAAGCTAAAATCAGGCCGCCGAGATTCATAGGTTTGAGGTTCGAGTTAAGGGGTGATGGGTGAGAAATCTAGTAGTTTTGAGTGATATTCTGGAGAAAGTTCATCGGGTAGAAATTTGGTCTCAAAAGATAGGGTTCAATAGGCATAAACTTGGTGCTTTTGGGTTGGAAGAAGGACTCAAACAAATTAGAACCATGAAAGGTTATAGGTTTGGGAGTGATCACCGATGGCTTTTCAGATCTGAGAGGCTTCTTTGCTTTCGGGTTTTGCGGGTTTGAGAGGATCTTAGTAGGTTTCTCGTGAAACAAAGGTTAGATCTGTTTAGAGTAAAGTGAAGGGGTTTGTTTACTGGAAATTTTAACCTCAATGGCTGAGAAAGTTTTCCCCGGCGCGGCGGAGAGATTTCAGACGACGGCGGCGCTATATAGAGGCTAGGGTTTCAGAGGAGGAGGCTTGGAAGATAAAAGAAGTAAGGATGGAGAAGAGAGCTCTTTAGATTTCGAGGGTCTGGTGGTTGACAATAACGGTGGGCAGAGGTGAAATCAGTGGCGGTTCATGATGGTGCCGCCATAAGGCGACATTCGATCAGCCAGGGGGGGAAGTGGAAGGGCAATTAGGGTTTCTAGAGGAAGAAGGAGAAGTCGGAGGGAAGAAGAAGAGAAGAAAGCTTTATAGTCCGTACGGGTGGTTCCCAAAACGGTGTCACTTCAGCAAATTAAGAGGCAACATCTTCAATTTCAGGTATAACTTTGGTCCCTTGTTCAATTCAGTCCCAAGTTTCATGAAATTTGGTAATTTTAATAGTTGTTGTGAAAACTTACACTTAGGTCCCTAATTATGGAAAATTAGGTCAATTAAGCCCTTGATTTAATATTTTTGGAAAGAATTCAATAATTCACTTTGATAATCAAGTGGAAAAGTAAGTAAATTTGTGGAGTAATTACAACCTAATTGTTTGCTAGGACTCTACAAGATTGAAGAACCCTAAGTTTGCTCAAACTAGAACAATGAAGCTAAGATAATCAATTGGGTGAATAAACCTCAAATCTTTATTGAAAACTTAACTTATGTTTAGAAGAGGGGGATGGACCCTTTATATAGTGGAAGGGTCGACGCATATACCCCCTTAAACCTCCTTACATAGGCGGTTTACACATAAAGGGAGGAACAAGTAAATTGGCTAAGCCTTGTTCTACTAGGAAAAGTAAATAACATAACTTAATTAAGCAAGGATTGGACATAGTCAAACAAGACCCAACCCAATGTCTTCTAGACTTATTAAATAGCTAATTCTAAGATAGAACTAAGGCCCATATGGCCGAATTACACAATGCAAGCTTTAGGGTTCAACGATTTCAAGTAAAGTGCAAAGCTTGGAATCGTTGGGAATTTTCTTGATGATGTTGATTTCAATGTTTCCCAATTGATCTTCAATGGATTTCAAGCCTTCGAGATGAGTTCGAACAAAGCTTGTTAATGCATCTTTGAACTTCTTAGTTCTTGCTCTTGTCATCGGACCTAAAGACATCTTCAAAGGATCAAATGGCATCTTAATGGCATCTCCATGACCTAATGGCATCTTTGGTGCGATTCCATTGGCATCTTCATGATAAATTGTGATTCCATCTTTTCCTTTAAGCTTGTCCATGCTTCCTTGCTTGTCCATGTTTGCTTGCACTACTTGATCATCCCCTCCATGATCTCCATTGTGTTCTTCATGTCCATAATAAGCCCTTGGCGCATCATCCCCTCTCCCTTGAAAAGGATTTGTCATCAAATCTTCATCACTATCAAACAAGGATAAGTCTGAAACATTAAAAGTAGCACTTACATTGCCATATTCACTAGGAAGGTCTAGCTTGTAGGCATTGCTGTTGATCCTCTCCAAGACTTGGAATGGACCATCTCCACGAGGTAAGAGCTTAGACTTTCTCTTTTCAGGAAACCTCTCCTTCCTTAGATGCAACCAAACCCAATCTCCAGGTTCAAAGATGACCTCTTTGCGCCCCTTGTTAGCAACCTTCATGTAGTGTTGTGTTTTCTTCTCAATTTGAGCTCTAACCTTAGCATGAAGATCTTTAACAAAATCGGCCTTTCTTTCGCCTTCCATGTCGACTTGCATACTCAAAGGTAAACACAACAAATCCAATGGGGTTAAAGGATTAAAGCCATACACAGTTTCAAAAGGTGAATATCTAGTAGCACTATGTATGCTCCTATTATATTCAAACTCAACATGAGGTAGACAATCCTCCCAAGTTCTTAAGTTCTTTTTAATTAATGCCCTAAGCAAGGTTGACAAAGTCCTATTAACTACTTCAGTTTGACCATCGGTTTGAGGATGACAAGTAGTTGAAAATAACAACTTAGTACATAACTTAGCCCTGACTTAAGAACTTAGCATCTCTATCACTCACAATTGTCCTAGGCATTCCATGTAGTCTAACAATATCTTTAAAGAACAAATTAGCTACATTAATGGCATCATCCGTTTTAGTACAAGCAATGAAGTGCGTCATCTTAGAAAACCTATCAACAACCACAAAGATAGAATCTTTACCTCTCTTAGAACGAGGTAATCCTAACACAAAATTCATGCTAATATGAGTCCATGGTTGATTAGGAATAGGCAAAGGGGTATACAATCCATGAGGCTTAGATGTAGATTTAGCTTGCAAACAAACAATGCAACTAGAAATATGCTTTCCTACATCATAACGCATCTTAGGCCAAAAGAAGTGTTCATGCAATATCTCATAAGTTCTATCAACTCCAAAGTGACCCATTAAACCCCCTTCATGCGATTCCCTCACAAGAACATAACGCAATGAGCAAGAAAGCACACATAATCTAGATTCTTTAAACAAAAATCCATCATGCTTATAATACTTTCCAAATCCAGAATTTTCACATGCTTTAAAGATTTCACCAAAGTAAACATCACTAGCATACAATCCCTTAATAAACTCAAATCCAAGAAACTTAGAATCAAGCATGGAAAGTAAGACATGCCTCCTTGATAAAGCATCGGCTACAACATTCTCTTTACCTTATTTGTACCGCACAACATAAGGAAAACTCTCAATGAACTCACTCCACTTAGCATGTCGTTTGTTCAACTTTTGTTGGCCTCTCAAGTTTTTCAAACTTTCATGATCGGTGTGAATCACAAACTCTTTAGGTCAAAGATAGTGTTGCCAAGTTTGTAATGCTCTCACAAGAGCATACAACTCTTTGTCATAGGTTGGATAATTCAATGCAGCCCCATTCAATTTCTCACTAAAATAAGCTACGGGTTTCCCACCTTGCATTAAAACAGCTCCAATTCCAACCCCTGATGCATCACATTCAATCTCAAAAGTATTGTTAAAGTTAGGTAAAACAAGCAAAGGAGCATTAGTTAGTTTTTCCTTCAAGATCTCAAATGCTTTTTGCTGTTTCTTTCCCCACTTGAATGGTGCATTCTTCTTCATCACACTAGTAATAGGGGCGGCTAAGGTGCTAAAGTCCTTAACAAACCTCCTATAGAACCCGGCTAATCCATGGAAAGATCTCACTTGACCAACGTTGGTGGGTATTGGACAATCTTTGATTGCTTTGATCTTTTCCTCATCAACCTCTATACCTTGCGTAGAGACAACAAAACCAAGAAAAACAAGCTTGTTTGTGCAAAAGGTGCACTTCTTAAGTTTAGCATACAACTTCTCAACCCTAACTACATCTAACACACAACGCAAGTGCTCAATATGATCCTCTAGGTTTCGGCTATACACAAGTATATCATCAAAATAAATAACAACAAACTTGCCAATATAAGCTCTCAAAACATGATTCATTAACCTCATGAAAGTGCTAGGTGCATTAGTCAATCCAAAAGGCATAACTAACCATTCATACAACCCTAGCTTAGTTTTAAAGGCAGTTTTCCATTCATCACCCTCTTTCATCCGAATTTGATGATAGCCACTCTTTAAATCAATCTTAGAAAATAAGCAAGCACCATGCAATTCATCAAGCATATCATCTAATCTATGAATAGGGTGACAATAATGTACCGTTATGTTGTTTATTGCCCTATGTTATAGCTGTAGTCTAAATCCTACTTCAACCACTCACATAAGAGCAAGTGGCATTATCCTCGCCTTATAGATGCTTTAAGTCCATGCCTCGAGATCCGAGCCTTTCTATAAATAGGTGCACTATTCATCAGTAAGGGGGACCTTTTCTCTCTCTCTAAATAGAAAGCTTCTCTCTCTAGTTTCTCCTTATGATATCCTAAACTCCTTAACTGACTTAACTATCGCAGTGGGCACGTTGGAGTAAACTCCAGCGCCCCCTCTAACCTATTTCTTGTCTTGTAGGTTCATCCGCATGACATTGGACTTGACATCCGCTCCTTCCTCTTGCTTGATATTAAGGGCTTGACACAAGGAAGCTATTTCCTTCCTTAACATTTGGTGATTTCGTTGAGAGTCAAACTCAAGACCTACGTTTACCAACTTGACGATTGGCTCTTACCAAGAAAAGAGGTGTTGCGGATGTCATAAACATAATGTTCTCTCAATCAAAAAGTTGTTGTAATCATCCTCTTGAAGAGAAGACTCCTGAAGACCAATAACCACATAGAGGCATTGTAGACAAAAGGAAGAAGGGAGGGGCTTAGCTCAAAGTCATTCGGAGCTTAAACAAAAACCTTCAAATGAGGGAGACATTTAAACAAGCTCAGAGATAAGGATATCTCTTAATCAAGAAGGCCTTTCAGAAGTTCTTCCGGAACTTTGCAAATTGATACTAGAGAGAACATGGTAGTTAAGTATTAAGCCCATGAGGATGACAAGAAAAGGAAGAGAGAGAATAATGAAGAAGAAAAGATGCTCACAGACAAGATAGAGGCTCATAAGGGAAATACCTTCAAAAGACTTTGGGTACTAAAAAACTTGGTAGTGCTGTAAATTTCCATGTGTGTATATCCTAAGCTCCTAAGCTTCCAAGCACTTGAGTTTGAGAACAAAGTCTAAAAGACCTCATACTCTAAAAGAAGCTTCCAAGTATGAAATTTGGAAGTGAAGGCTCCCAATAAAGCCCCGATGTGAAAAGAAATCGGTGTTAATAAACTTCCAAGTATTAAATTCGGAAGTGTAAGTTTGAAAACCCGAAGTGAAATAACACTCGGTGTTAAGGAACTCCCAAGTACATAAATTTGGAAGCAGAACTCCTGAAGAAACCCCGATGTAAAAAGAAATCGATATAAAGAAATTTCCAAGTACAAAATTTGGAAGTACAAAATTGTCACCCTTTGTCCCTAAGAGTAACATAGGGAAGAAATTAAATGAAATTCGGAAGTATAAATTTCCAAGTGTAAGATTGTCACCCTATGTCCGGATGAGTGACACAAGGAGCAACTAAATGAAATTTGGAAGTATAAATTTCCAAGTACAAAATTGTCACCCTATGTCCGGATGAGCAACATAGGGAGCAATTAAATGAAATTTGGAAGTATAAATTTCCAAGTGTAAATTTAGACCCTATGTCCGGATGAGTGACATAGGGAGCAAATAAAAAAAATTTGGAGGTAGAAATTTCCAAGTATAAAATTTAGTCCCTATGTCCGGATAAGTGACATAGGGAGCAACGTAAAGAAATTTGGGAGTATAAATTCCCAAGTATAATTTTAGTCCCTATGTCCGGATGAGTGACATAGGGAGCCAATTAAAATAAATTTGGAAGTATAAATTTCCAAGTGTAAATTTAGCCCCTATGTCTAGATGAGTGACATAGGGAGCAAAGTAAAGAAGTTTAGGAGTATAAATTCCCAAGTGTAGATTATCATCCAATGTGCGGATGTCCGGATGTGCGGATGAGTCCCATACGGAGAAAGCAAAAGAAATTTGGAAGTACAAACTTCTAATTGTAAATTATCATCCAATGTGCGGATGCGCGGATGAGTCCCATAAGAAAGAAACGAAAGAAATTCGAAAGTACAAACTTCCAAGTGTAAATTATCATCCAATGTGCGGATGTGCGGATGTGCAAATGTGCTGATGAGTTCCATAAGGAGAAAACAAAAGAAATTTGAAAATACAATTTTCCAAGTGTAAATTATC
This sequence comes from Corchorus capsularis, assembly GCA_001974805.1. Lineage (NCBI taxonomy): Eukaryota > Viridiplantae > Streptophyta > Magnoliopsida > Malvales > Malvaceae > Corchorus > Corchorus capsularis. The sequence continues at coordinate 103,931 of AWWV01013905.1, read as the reverse complement.
ATCCAATGTGCGGACGTACGGATGTGCTGATGAGTCCCATGAGGACAAAACAAACGAAATTTGGAAATGCAAACTTCCAAGTGTAAATTACCATCCTATGTGCGGATGTGCGGATGCGCGGATGAGTCCCATAGAAAGAAATTTGAAAGTACAAACTTCCAAATGTAAATTACCATCCTATGTGCGGATGTGCAGATGAGTCCCATAGAAAGAAGTTTGGAAGTACAAACTTCCAAGTGTAAATTATCACCCTAAATGCGGATGTGCGGATGTGCAGATGAGTCTCATAGGGAGAAATTAAAGAAATTTGGAAGTAAAAATTTCCAAGGGTAAATTATCACCCTATGTGCGGATAAGTCTCATAGGGAGGAAATAAAAGAAATTTGGAAGTACAAACTTCTAATTGTAAATTATCATCCAATGTGCGGATGCACGGATGAGTCCCATAAGAAAGAAATGAAAGAAATTCGGAAGTACAAACTTCCAAGTGTAAATTATCATCATATGTGCAGATGAGTCTCATAGAGGGGAAATAAAAGAAATTTGGAAGTATAAATTTCCCAAGGGTAAATTGTCACCCTATGTGTGGATAAGTCTCATAGGGAGGAAATAAAAGAAATTTGGAAGTACAAACTTCCAAGTGTAAATTATCACCTTATGTGCGGATGTGCAGATGAGCCTCATAGGGAGGAAATAAAAGAAATTTGGAGGTAGAAATTTCCAAGTATAAAATTTAGTCCCTATGTCCGGATGAGTGACATAGGGAGCAACGTAAAGAAATTTGGGAGTATAAATTCCCAAGTGTAATTTTAGTCCCTATGTCCGGATGAGTGACATAGGGAGCCAATTAAAATAAATTTGGAAGTATAAATTTCCAAGTGTAAATTTAGCCCCTATGTCTGGATGAGTGACATAGGGAGCAAAGTAAAGAAGTTTGGGAGTGTAAATTCCCAAGTGTAAATTTAGCAATTAAAGAAATTTGGGAGTATAAATTCCCAAGTGTAAATTTAGTCCCTATGTCCGGATGAGTGACATAGGGAGCCAATTAAAATAAATTTGGAAGTATATGCGGATGAGTCTCATAGGGAGGAAATTAAAGAAATTTGGAAGTACAAACTTCCAAGTGTAAATTATCACCCTATGTGCGGATGTGCGGATGAGTCTCATAGGGAGGAAATAAAAGAAATTTGGAAGTACAAACTTCCAAGTGTAAATTATCACCCTATGTGCAGATGAGTCTCATAGGGAGGAAATAAAAGAAATTTGGAAGTATAAATTTCCTAGTATAAAATTGTCACCGTATGATGCACCCAAGGACTTATTATGGACTTGAAGACAAGCATGGAGAGCATGGAAAGGATAGTCAAGGACTGCAAAGAAGCGTGGACAAGCTTAAAGGAGAGAATGGAATCGCAATTCACCAAGAAGATGCCATTAAGATGCCATTTGATCCTTTGAAGATGCCATTAGGTCCGATGACAAGAGCAAGAGCTAAGAGATTCAAGGATGCACTCATGGGCCTTGTTTGAACTCATCTTGAAGACTTGAAGACCATTGAAGTTCAATTGAAGAGCTTTGGTGATGATTTGGGCAAGAAATTACAATAAATTACAAGTTCATCACTTTGCTTGCTATTGATTCTAGATGGCCGGATTGACATCATGGCATGAGCCCATTATCATTAGTTATCTTTGTTTGGGCTTAATTCTATCTTAGATTAACTTATTTTTAAGTTTGGACCTTATTTGGATTGGGCCTTGGTTGACTAAGTCCAATCCTTGTTTAATTATGTCTTTATTTCCTTTCCCTAGTTGGGTAAGGACTAGTTTTTCCCTAGCCCTTATATTTGGACGAAAATTAGGATTTATTTTAGGATTTTGGTTGACCCTATCACTATATAAGGCCATCAATATCTCTTATAAAAGTGGAAGTTGAGTTGATTAATAAAGTTGAGGATTAATTTCCCAAATTGATTATCTTAGCTTCATTGTTCTAGTTTGAGCAAACTTAGGGTTCTTCATCTTGTAGAGTCCTAGCAAGCAATTAGGTTGAGATAACTTAGTTGTTTGTGAATTTTGTGATCTTGAGAATTCAACTGCAGGTCTAATTGAGTGCTTAAGGCCGATGAAAGAGGAGGAATAGCCTTGTGAAGGTCATCGACATACAAGTCTAGGAGTTGAAGAAGTTCAAGTCGACTTTGGTGGATATTCAAAGGGTGGATTTGAATCTAATACAACTAGATTCGTATCACCGTATGTCCCTATGAGTGACATAGGAGGAAACTAAATGAAATTTGGAAGTATAAATTTCCAAGTTCAAAATTGGGCGAGAAGAGACACGCTTGAACTCCTTATGTGTTCCCAATGTTACTTGTAATGGAAACACTTCGGCGAGAAGAGACGCGCCCGAACTACCTATGTGTTCCCAATGTGACTTTTGATGGAAACACTTTGGCGAGAAGAGACGCGTCTGAACTCCTTATGTGTTCCCAATGTGACTTGTAATGGAAACACTTTGGCAAGAAGAGAAACGCTCGAACTGCCTATGTGTTCCCAATGTGACTTTTGATAGAAACATTTCGGCAAGAAGAGACGTGCTCGAACTGCTTATGCGTTCCGAATGTCACCTTATGTGCCTAATGTGACTTTTGATGGAAACACTTTTGCAAGAAGAAACGCGGCCAACCTTGCTCCCAACATCACACCAATGTCCCAATGTGTTCCTAATGTCATCCAATGTGCTCCCAAAGTGACTTTTGATGGAAACCCTTTGGGGAGAAGAGGAACACTCGAACTACCTATGTGTTCTGAATGTCCCCTCAAGGGACACATTCAAAGTGATATATTCAAAGTTTTCTTCAAAACTACGCTTAAAATATCTCCCGACGTCATCCCAATGATATCCCCAATGTCATCCCAATAAGGTAGATTAAGGCTCTACTCTTTCCAAAGTGAGATGTCTAAATTCATCTTCAATATGGTATTCAATCTCTAGCTAATGAGCGCCAAAGTCATCCCCAATAAGATCTCCAACGCCATCCCAATGAGATGGGTGAAAGCTCCACTCTTTCTGAAGTGAGATGTATAAAGTCATCTTCGATATGGCACCCAATGTCTACCAATGAGCTTCAAAGTTATCCAGTGAGATCAATATTAGTTTTAGCCTTCATTTGTTCCAAAATTAGATGTCTAACATCATCTTCAGTACGACGCCCAATGACAACCCAATGAGATCCCCAACGTCATCCCGATGAGATGCTAGTGTCATCCCCAATTAGATCCCCAAAATCAATCTCAACAAGATGCCAATGTTATCTCTAATGGGATTCCAAAGTCATACCCAATGTTATCCCGGTGAGATACTTAATGCCATCCCCGATGACACAACAAGATGTATTTAGTGAAGACTTCAAGTTCTCCAAGTATTGAAATTTGGAAGTACAATCTCACAAGACACCCCAATGAGAAAGGAAATCAAAGTTGAAAAGAAAAAACCGATGAAAAATTAAATTGGTGTTGAGAAGTTTCCAATTATTGAAATTTGGAAGCCCAAGATAATGACGAAACCCTACTGTGAAATAAATTCGGAGTTGAGAAATCTCTAAGTATATATGTGAATCTAGAAGCGTGCTCTCATAATGTGAGAATGAAATTAAAATGCCTTACAAGCAAATACCTAATGTGGCACACATGTCTTCCTGATCGAGCCAAAATTAACCATATTTTTATGATAATTTTCCTATGCTTTTTGCTATTTTTATGTGGAATTTAACCCTATTTTGTAAGTATTTGTGTTTTTAGGTCTTGAAAAGAACAAAAGTGGAAACTTGTTGTTTTCACTCTTTTTGGAGCTATTTTGATGACTTTTTACACAAATATGGACTTAGCAACTTGGAGTGAAGATTTGGAGATTCGGAGTTCATATTTGAAGATTATTTGAAGATAATTTGAAGAATTGAAGACCATTGAAGAATTATTTCAAGAAGCAAAAATTGAAGATTTGGAGCTTAATTGCAAAGGAATGAAGACAAGCCCGGAAGAAGCCCGGAAGTTAAGGAATTTTGGATATTTTATATGGGATTATACTCAGCCCATATAAACCTACAATTGGAGTTAAAATCCCAATTTGTGGGCTTAATATTCAAGCGAATATCCAAATCCCGTAATTTCCCGCAGATTTGCGATTTAATCCCGGTTTCAGCGCAGTCTCGGTAGAAAGGCCATAACTTTCTGCTCACATGTCCGTTTTAAACCCATGAGTAGCCGTTGGAAAGCTAATTTCGAGATCTACAACTTTCCTTTGAAGTATAAAGCCCAATTTTGCCGTTTTTAATCCTAAATCTGCCGGTGAAGTTTCTGCAGAAATCCAGAAAATTCCAGAATCCTATTTTGACTTGGATTCTACTCTAGGATGAAATCTAATCCAATTTGGAGACTAAGTCAGCCCCTAGAACATCCTAGCCTCATTTCCTAAGTCTAATAAGAGTTTTTCAGGTTATTTTTCCACTACAAATAGCCACCTCCTGTAACATAAATCACACATATACACAATTCTCTATCATCTTTTTCTTAGAAAATATTCTAGTTTTTTTTCTCTAGTTTTAGGCTAAGGGTGCCGCACCCTCTCTTTGCATAGAGTGGGGCGGCAACCCTAGGAGATTTCAAGAAGGAGATTTTGCCTCTTCAAGTTTTGTAAGTTTTCTTATGCCTCTCATGGATTTGTCCATGAGTAGCTAAACCCTTAATACTTCTTATCCTTTGGTGAATCAATCTATTGATTATGGTGAGATTTATGTGCTTATAATTTGATGTTTGTTCTTGGTTGATAGTTATTAATTCCCTGTTTTAATTTTATGATCTTGATGATTGTGGATTTAGAACTGCAGCTAGTGATATGATTTGATAGATCTATTGTTAAATCAAACTTAGAAGGACCAATTCAAGTTTGATTGTGTGGTAACAATTAGGGGTGAAGGATCAATTCCTCCCAAGGGATTAATTAACCTTATTTGAAAGAATAAGTTTGGTTATACTTGTTATGCATGTGTGAAAACTGTTCTTAATGCTTTCTTCTTATCAACTGAGAAGCTGGACCAAGGCAATTGGTTGTTAAGGATAAAAGGGATAATATAAACTGGACCAAGGTAATATTATCTAATATACATGTTAGGGTTTCCTAGACCAAGGAGCATCGAGAATAAAATATTAAATTCATCTTTTAAATCAAGGATCCATAGTTAATTTGATTGATTTCTACCATTGGAGAAGAAGTATGTCTTTTAATTATTGTTTTCTTTATAAATTGCCATAGATTTAGATTTAATTTACTTTGCTTTGTTTTTAATTTAATTGCTTTCTTTTTAATTGATAATTTTAATCCCCTGCTTTCTGTTTTAAAACTAATTTTTAGAAAAGATTTATTCTTGGGAATAAAGTTCTTCACCCTTCTCTGTGGGATTCGACCCCTACTTGCCCTATCTACTCAGTTAGGTTTTGTGGGGATTATTTTTATGATTGCTGACGACCGATCATAAATTTTGACGTCGTTGCCGGGAAAGGGAAGTAAGAATAGATGCAATAATTAATCTGCTCTAAAAAAAATTTCTTTTTGTGTCTCTCTAAAAAAAAATTTGCGTTTTTAAAAAAAAAAATTTAGGGTTTGCGTTATAAAAAAAAATTGCGAAAAAAAACGTTTTCTGAAAAAAAAAATATTTTCCTTTATTTTCTGTGTTTAATTTTTATTTTTGTTTAAGAACTTTTACTTCTAATTTTCCTTTGAGTTTTTGTTTTTATAGAAAAAGATCCAATGGAGCAATCATGTACGTTAAGGGAGTTGAATTTCAATTGTGAAGTGCCGTCTCTCTGTATTTATTATCCAGATATGGATAAGTCATACAAACTGAATTCTGAGTGCTCTGCATGTTGCCAATTTTTCAAGGAGAATCTCACGAGAATCCTCATGAGCACCTACAAAGTTTCTTCATCAAATGTGCTGCACACACCGGGATGCCTGAAGAGCAAGCAAGGCTTAGAACGTTTCCTTTAACATTGGAAGGAAAAGCAAAGACCTGGTTCCTACGTCTGCCACCGAAATCCATCAACTCTTGGAAGGGAATGGAGAGTATTTTTGAACAAATACTTTCCAGAAGCTAAGCGTGCAGCTGTCAGAAAGAAAATCACTACTTGTCAACAACTACATGACAAGAAGTGGCATCAATAATGGGAAAGGTACAACGAGATCTGTGCAAGCTGCCCTTACCACAACCTAAGTGAAGCACTTTTGATCCAGAATTTCTATGATGGATTACTGTATGAAGATCGAATAAACATTGATTCTGCTAGTGGAGGGAGTTTTACACTCAAAACCCCCGAAGAAGCAAGGAAGCTGCTTAACACCATGACTGAGAACATTCACCAATTCAGCACAACCAATGAAGCCGACACAACAAAGGAGTCAGAGATATCAGAAATCCGCAAGGAGTTGAAGGAGTATGTAGATCAAACTAATCGCACCATATCCTCATTAGCAAAGATGTTTGCAAACTTCATGAATATTCAATTACAAGCTTCTGCCCAAATTCCCTCATACGTGCCGCAAAGACATATGAGGGAAGATACACAAGGATATGGAATCAATGCAATTGAAGAAACTCAACAGTGGTATGCTCAAAAGATGGAATTGCCTGATGTTCCATCCCCACTTGCGCCAATCTCACCATCAACACCACCCTCAGCACCTGTTTTCCTTACGATGCCACCACCTGCTACTATATCCAATGAGCAAGTGAAAGGAGATAAGGAGATTTCAGCCGAAGGCAAGAAGGAACAACCAACTTCATCACCAAAAGCTTCTCAACCTCGGTCAAGATCCGGATGGCTTAAAGAGATGGAGGCCATTCAATGTCCACCACCGTTTCCTCAAAGGTTTGCGCCGCAAAGAAAGACATGCAGTCAAGAAAGCCAATCTGATTCACTTCAAAAGAGGGAGGTAAATATTCCTCTAATTGCTGCAATTCAAGAGGTTCCCAAGGAACAATGGAAGCTAGTTGATTTGGTCGAGACTACACAAAGACATCAAGAGCCAATTGTGAAGGAAATTGAAAGAGTGCCAAGCGAAACAATTAATGATATTGAACTATATGAACTTGATTTCCAAGACTCCTTTCAATTTTTCTTCAAAGAAGACGATGATGAGACATGCAAAGTCCCTGTCCCTGCTCTACCAAAGGAGGTTTCTAAGATTGAGCAACAAGAACCAAAAGCACCGAAGGAAGATATCAAGATAGACAACCCTCTACCTTCTCCTCCTAGACTTGCCAAGCCCAAAGACAAGCCACCGGACGATGAGCAACATGGACACCCTGAGCTGAACGAAACAAGTGTGCAAGATTTTGTTGATAAACAACTTTTGGAACATGAAGATCAAGATTTCGTGGGAATCAACGAACATCCTGAGTCAGGATGTTTTGAAGAGATCAAACACAAGGAGATCAACATGGAACAATTCTTTCCCGAGGACAAGCAGATTCGCCAAGACGAAGACACTTTCCAAAGGCGAGACGAAAACAATGTTAATCAAGAATGCCGAAAGCACTCATTGCATCAACCTCTCACGGCAACAAAGACGACATTGTCATTCTAGCTATTCATGGAGTCCCCATCAACAAAATTGGTGATTTCTTTCCTTATCTCTTATTTTCTCTTTCATATTTTTGTGCTCAAATTCTTCCAATTTCATCATATTTGCTTTATGCTCTGAAGTGGTATGATCCACCCTAACAAAGGGAAAGGAAGAAAAGTCTAGCCAAAGACATTAAAGAAAGACGCTGCTTGGGAGGCAACCCAAGAAATTACTAAGGGTTCGTTTGGCATCGTTTCTGTTTTTTTGTTTTTTTGTTTTTGTTTCGTTTTCGTTTTGTTTTTGTTACGTTGTCAATTTTTTGAAAACAAAAACATGTTTGGATATGTAATTTTGTTGTACGTTTCAGAAAACTGAAAACATAAAACATGTTTGGTTGGTAAAAAGTTGTTGTAGACTTTCATTTTTTTTTCTCAAATTTCTGTTTTAATTGTTTTTATCAAAATAAATTCTTTTATATTAATGCACTTAATTGTATTAATAAAAAGTATAAATTTGCAAGAAATCAGTCTATTTCATTAACAAACAATCATATGATAAGGAATTAATTCATTTTAACATAACAGTAGTGTCACCAAACATGCAAACACTTGCTGCATTCACTTTTCTCACAAGTTCAAAGGCATTCAGGAGTTGATGGCAATTGAATTCATTCGTATTCTATTTATTAATTATTTCAAGAAATTCATCATTCTTACAAAAACCAAAGGGTATTACATTAGAAGATAGGAAAAAGCTTGCGATAGCCTCGAGGCATCCTCAATCAGAAAAGGAGTTCCTCCTTGAAAGAGCAAGGAACACAGTAGCTGAAGAGATTTGTACCTTGAGATCAGCAATATCAACATCGTGCACACCTTCAACCATACCCCATTTATCCACCTGCATGTACATAAGATAATTCTTGAGTCAATTTTACTTAAATATAACCTCAATATATGCAAGTATGTATATCTATAAGAAAAGCAAAACGAAGGAAACCTGCAAATCTTCCTCAAGTCTAATAAACTCAATTGCTTCCTCAATCTGCAGTTTACGACGGAAAATTCCTAGAGCAATAACTAAAGAGTGTCCAGCAGCTGCAAAGGCATCAATTCCTGCCAGTTCAAAAGTTACAAAATACAAGATCAAAATAAGACCTATCAATAAAACTTCTTCCTATCAAAATAAGACCTATCAAAATATTCAGGGCTTATTCAAAGTGTAAAGATGCTAGGAATCAAAAGCATTTGTCAAGCTGCTTAAAAAGCTACTATACTGGAGAAATAAGGTATATATGTTGATGAATAAATACTATGTTCCTAAATAAGTGCATGCATATGAAGAAGGAAATCACAACCTTATTAGTTCCATGTTTTCAAGACCAATACGCTCAACATACAAATCATCGTTGTCTGCTTCTGATTTAATTTCATCATCCTTCTTTGGCTCGTTCGTTTAACATCTTCTTGATCTTCTCCAACCTGAAGGACCATAACCCTGGAAAGAATTAAAATGAAAAAATTGATGGATGGTTGTACATGATTTCAATTTCAAATCATTGTAATTCCAAGATTTTTCAAATGGGACAAAATCTTTTTAAGCAGCTTGACAAATGCTTTCATGTAGTTATTTAGTTCTTTTTCCTATCAAAATAAGACCTATCAATAAAACTTCTTCATATCAAAATAAGACATATCAAAATAATCTTTTCCATATCAAGTTCTTCCTTCTAACCCCACAATCTTTACAAAAACCCATTAGTGCTTATCATTCATTCAAATCGATTTTAATAGATTCTAAATTGGAAAACCAATTCAAGTTTATTTTTACATATTAAGCGGCTTAAACCCCTTAGCTTATCATCCGTAAGGAATCCAATTTGCATTAACAAATATGAAAGACTAATTAACATACCTATTTGAAAGAAATAAACCAGAACGAAAACCTTTAGCGGAGGCAATCGAGAGAGAAGAAAGTCGTTCTGGCCAAGAGGAAGACCGTTGGCTGAGAGGGAGGTTGAGCCACCAAAGGAGGCGATGATTGCGGCATCTGTGCCATTACTAGAGACGGGTTTGCCGGATTTGTCGGATTTGCAAAGGATTGATAAATCACAGGAGAAAAACACCATGAAAAAAAAGGCGAGTGAGTGAGAAGAGCGACTGAGATAGGAGATCGAAGGATGAGAATTCTAACGGAGGAAAAGTTGGACAAAGAAAAAGCCTAATTTGCATTAGATAAAAGAGAAAGACCAGAGAACCAGAGATGAGCAAAGAACATAGATGCGACTTGTGGAGGAGAAAGAGGAAAAAATAGTGCGACATGCGGGACTTGGGAATCGAAGCCAAGATCTCATTAAATAGCACTATTCATCCGTGTTTTGTGTTTCGGAAACACTTCCAAAAAACGTGAAATCACAATTTTCCTGCTTCCGCATTTTTTGAAAACACGAGGTTTGTTGCCAAAAATTTGAAAAACAAAAACATTATACCAAACATGTTTTTTCACTTTTGTTTTCAAAATCAAGAAATGGCAACAAAAAAACTGAAACGGCAACAATGCCAAACGGGCGGTAACATTTTAATTTTCTTTTTAGTTGTATTTTTCTTTAGAATTTCACATTAAGGGAACAAGGCAAACAAATGAAGCCCACAGGAGAGGAGCAAAGGATGGAAGTCAACGCAGCAATGGAGACAGCCCAAGGCCAAATTATGATCAAGCCAACCTAGCTAGCTCAACCGGCCATTGTCCGGTTATGGCCCAGCCATACCTACATAAGGCCCGGCCAAGACCAGTCATATCCGAGCCATACAAGTCCGCTAACTCGACTATGGCCTGGTAAACTGCATCCCATGACCGGCCACTGCCGCATCAGCTCATACGCCACGCCCGGCCAGCAATGATCCATCCGTGCGCCAGACCTGGTTAGGACAGGCCCTCACCGCTCCAAAGTCGGCCACAGCTGCTTCCAACCGTATAAATACCGAGCTACCACCGGCCATCCACACCATGCCGCCTCTAGCCCGTGCCACATAAATAGAGAAGCTTTCTTAAACTCATCTCCCTTTACTTTTTCTTTGCATTGTTTTGCTTTGATTGATTGCCTATTCCTTGATTTGAATTAGTTGTTTGTATTTCTTTTCTATGTTTTCTATGCTTTGATTTGGATTATGACTCATATGCTTTGATTGCAATGATTGATGCTTTGAATTGCTTGAATTGCTTGATTGGGTCGACACTTTCTTTGTGAGTCAAGTATTTCATTAGCACGATTATTTAGTCATCTCACTTAGGACAATGTGTCTTTTAAGTGTGGGGGAGAGAGTCTAATTAAGTCCTCCGCCCGATCAACTACCAGTTGCTTCGCAGGTAGGCCCGCGCGCGGTTAGGTCTTGTCAGAGACTCAGTTCTTACCAACCTCCGGTATGAAATCGACATGTTGCTAGCTTCAACTCGGTTGAATAAAAATCATTGATTCTCTATGTTGTCCATTTCTTATTCATTCAGGGCGCTCGGCCGGTGCTCCTTTCTCAAACCAGAACAACTCTGAACGTTGGGGAAGATAAGGGAAGACCACCTGAGCGAAGGGAAAACTACTTTGGGATTGGTCTTGTCTTTGTCAACATACACTACGGGAGGGGAATTTTAGTGCAGATATTTTGTCTAAGCTGGGATGTGATCTCGAGGCCGAGTTCGAAGTCTTTCGACGCTCGGATGCAGAGAGCCATTACTTAAATAAAAACACTCCAAGATACCTTCCAAATCAAGGAATTCTCCTTTTATTTTATGGCCGAAAAGAAGGATTTTTTCAAAGACCTTGAGCCTGCTTCATCGCCTGAGACTTTCTAGTCTGACTCTGGGCAAGACCCGGGAGTGTGATCCCTTAAATCTTCAAGTATAGAGAGTATAAAGAGTCTACATGCATAGAAATCCATGAAATTTTTCGAAAATTTTGAAAGAATTTTGAATTTTTCATGCATATATTAATTGATTGATTTGATTTTGATTGAAGAATGTTTAGAATTTTTAAGAATGTTTGATTCATTGATTGATTTATAGCATGGTATCTTATTTCTTAATTAGGTATAATTGGAGTTTTGTGATAAAAGCTTATTATTTATTGCTTCTGTGATTACCTATTTCTAGAACTTGTGTTTAATTTTTGTTAAAATTACAATTATGAAAGTGTGTTATGGATATGTCAAGAATAATTGTGGGGGACTATCTATATAAAAAGGGTAGTTAAAAAAAATTCATTTTCATAAAAAGAAGTGTTTTCATGCAAGAGGAGTAGAGATATCTTCTGTCTTAAAAAATTAATTAAAAAAAAATCCATTGTTGTCAGTCTTCTCTTTAAACAAAAGGAGTTAGTAACCCTTGGGAAGAGGATAAGAGGCATGGATCGGCAGAAATATTGCCCCTCTAGAGTGCTAGTAGCCTCAAAATAAAATAAAGGGCGTTAGTAACCCCTAATCATGAACACTTCGAGGTTAGTAACCTCACTTTTCTAAAAATCTAATTACCCTTTTAAAATTATTATAACCCATGCGAAACTCTTGATTTGTATTCATGATATGCAATCCTTTGAGTAATGGAGATAAAGATGAAGACATAAACTTATAGGAAGAAGTAATTATAAGATGTGATGAATGATGAGTGATTAGAACTACTTTAATTATGGTTACTTAAGAATGATGCTTGCTATTTCTTGATCTTTTGAATTGAGTGCTCTTATTATTCTTTGTTATTCTGATTTCATGATTGAATTAATCCTTAATATATGTATGTATTCAAAATTTAGTTTTCGAAAGAAATTTTCAAACATAGACTTGTATAAAATTTGTTTTGTTTTTAGCCATTCTAACATGAGTCTGTAGAGTCATTAGTCAAACATGTTTGTGGGTATCGTCCTAGTTAAGTAAACCCTCAGGTGACATAACACCTCCAGTGTAGACATACATTGGTTTAAATGGCTTGCGTCATGTGCTAAGTGCCGCCGTACACCAACGAAAATGGAATCTTTATATGCATTAGTTTAGGTTTATAGGGTCTATTTTAGGGATTTAGTCTTAGTTTTTGTTTTCATAGTTTTATGCATTAGTTTCCTAGGGACTAGCAAAGGTTTAGTGTGGGGGAAAATATGATTGAGCCAAAATTAACCCTATTTTTATGATCATTTTCCTATGCTTTTTGCTATTTTTATGTGGAATTTAACCATATTTTGTAAGTATTTGTGTTTTTAGGTCTTAAAGAGAACAAAATTGGAAACTTGTCGTTTTCACTCTTTTTGGAGCTATTTTGATGACTTTTAACACAAATATGGACTTAGCAACTTGGAGTGAAGATTTGGAGATTCGAAGTTCGTATTTGAAGACTATTTGAAGTTAATTTGAAGAATTGAAGACCATTGAAGAATTATTTCAAGAAGCAAGAATTGAAGATTTGGAGCTTAATTGCAAAGGAATGAAGACAAGCCCGGAAGAAGCCCGGAAGTTAAGTAATTTTGGATATTTTATATGGGATTATACTCAGCCTATATAAATCTACAATTGGAGTTAAAATCCCAATTTGGGGGCTTAAAATTCAAGGGAATATCCAAATTCCGTAATTTCCCTCAGATTTGCGATTTAATCCCGGTTTCAGAGCAGTCTCGGTAGAAAGGCCATAACTTTCTGCTCAGATGTCCGTTTTAAGCCCATGAGAGGCCGTTGGAAAGCTAATTCCGAGAACTACAACTTTCCTTTGAAGTCCAAAGCCCAATTCTGCCGTTTTTAAGCCCAAATCTTCCGGTGAAGTTTCTGCAGAAATCCAGAAAATTCCAGAATCCTATTTTGACTTGGATTCTACTCTAGGATGACATCTAATCCAACTTGGAGACTAAGTCAGCCCCTAGAACGTCCTAGTCTCTTTTCTTAAGTCTAATAGGAATCTTTAGGTTATTTTTCCACTATAAATAGTCACCTCCTGTAACACAAATCACACATATACACAATTCTGTATCATCTTTTTCTTAGAAAATATTCTAGTTTTTCTTCTCTAGTTTTAGGCTAAGGTGCCGCACCCTCTCTTTGCATAGAGGGGGGCGGCAACCCTAGGAGATTTCAAGAAGAAGATTTTGCCTCTTCAGTAAGTTTTCTTATGCCTCTCATGGATTTGTCCATGAGTAGCTAAACCCTTAATACTTCTTATCCTTTGGTGAATCAATCAATTGATTATGGTGAGATTTTTGTGCTTATAATTTAATGTTTGTTCTTGGTTGATAGTTATTAATTACCCGTTTTAATTTTATGATGTTGATGATTGTGGATTTAGAACTGCAGCTAGTGATATGATTTGATAGATCTATTGTTAAATCAAACTTAGAAGGACCAAGTTTGATTGTGTGGTAACAATTGGGGGTGAAGGATCAGTTCCTCCCAAGGGATTAATTAACCTTATTTGAAAGAATAAGTTTGGTTATACTTGTTATGCATGTGTGAAAACTGTTCTTAATGCTTTGTTCTTATCAACTGAGAAGCTGGACCAAGGCAATTGGTTGTTAAGAATAAAAGGGATAGTATAACCTGGACCAAGGTAATATTATCTAATATACATGTTAGGGTTTCCTAGACCAAGGATCATCGAGAATAAAATATTAAATTCATCTTTTAAATCAAGGATCCATAGTTAATTTGATTGATTTCTACCATTGGAGAAGAAGTATGCCTTTTAATTATTGTTTTCTTTATAAATTGCCATAGATTTAAATTTAATTTGCTTTGCTTTGTTTTTAATTTAATTGCTTTCTTTTTAATTGATAATTTTAATCCCCTGCTTTCTGTTTTAAAACTAATTTTTAGAAAAGATTTATTCTTGTGAATAAAGTTCTTCACCCTTCTCTGTGGGATTCGACCCCTACTTGCCCTATCTACTCAGTTAGGTTTTGTGGGGATTATTTTTATGATTGTTGACGACCGATCACTTCCCCAATAGGGAATCTGATGTAAAGACTTCGTGGGTAAGACGAAGTCTATTATTGCTTATGAACTTTTTTACAAGAATAAAAATTTGGAGGAACCAATCCCAATGAGGAACCCTATGTCAAGTGGTTCCCTAATGTGAGAACCTCAAGTCAAAAGATTTGAGGATACCATTACTCTCAAGATTTCCAAGAATTCGGATTAAGACTCTCAAGCGTGAATACAAGCTCCCGCGACAAGATTTTCAAGAATTCGGATTATGACTCTCAAGTGTGAAGACAAGCCCTCGCGGGATGAGGAGATGTAGAGACCTAAAGTGGAGGATGTAAGCGCCAACGAGGCAATGAGGCAACTCAATTGAAAGTAGATAACAAGATGTGTTATCCCAATAAGGCAACTCAATTGAAAGTAGATCAAAAATGGCACCTCAAGTCGAATGTAAGATACCGTGTGAAGATCATGCTTGTATAAAACAAGTCCTAATGTGACAAACCCATGCGAGACCTCATGAGAAGACAACTTAAACTTGTCAAAACAAGCACTAACGTGATGGCTCGATGCGGACCTCCTTAAGTGGGATAGTAAATTTGTTAAAACTTCCAAGTACAATAACTTGGAAAGGACGAGTCCTAATGGGATGAGGCAATTTGGAGACCTTAAGTGAAGGATTTAATCACCGATGTGATAATGCAATAAGTAAAAGATGCGAGCTTCAACACGTGGCCTGGTATGGAATCTTAAGTGAAGAGTAGATCACAAGATGTGTTGCCTCGATGAGGCACCTTAAGAGATCGGAAATGGAATCTCAAGTTGAATGTAAAATATCGTGTGAAGATCAAGCTTGTATAAAACAAGCCTTAACGTGACAAGCCGATGAGTGAACTCATGAGAAGTAGATAAGCTTGTTAGAACAAGCCCCAACTGGATGAACCAATGTGGCGATCTTAAGCGAAGAAATAGGCTTGTTATAATTCCCAAGTTTAAGAACTCAGAAAAGAAAGTCCCAGCGAGATGAGGCAATGTGGTGACCTTAAGTGAAGGATCTAAGCTCTAGCATAATAACGTGGTGTGGCAACCTAGAGTGAAAGACGTAAGCTCCAAAGCGCCATCTTGATATGGTACCTCAAGTGAAAGTATATCACTAGATGTGTTGCCCCAATGAGGCACCTCAAGTATATACTTGTGAAATCCTTCCGAGTACAAAAACATGGAAAGGTGAAGCCTGAAATGATGCCTCAAGTGAACACTACGCACAACCTTGGAAAGTATAATGACAAAGAATATGGCTAAATTGCTTGAAAACTTCCTAAAGAAAAAGAGTTAAGGCAGAATAACTGTAAGTACCTCCTCAAGTGAATGAAGCATGTCTAATGTCAAAATTGAAGCTATTCAATTTCAAAATCTCCATAACACAAGACTTTGGACGGAAGAATTGTAAGTGTCTCCTCAAGTGAATGAAGCATGTCTAATGACGAAATTGAAGGTATTAAATTTTAAGATCTCCCAAGCACAAGAGTTTGGTCGAAAGAATCGAAAAAGGTGTCTCAAGTGAATGCCTATCCTCAACAAAATATTGCGTATTAACACTTGTGACTCATCAAGAGAATCCAATGCGAATCGAACGCGTGCCTATACAACCATGCCAATCTAAATCACTACAGCAACCAAGCTCTCTCTCGACCTTGGTCTAAGGGGGGGAGTAGTGTTATAGCTGTAGTCTAAATCCTACTTCAACCACTCACATAAGAGCAAGCAGCATTATCCTCGCTCTATAGATGCTTTAAGTCCATGCCTCGAGATCCGAGCCTCTCTATAAATAGGTGCACTATTCATCAATAAGGGGGACCTTTTCTCTCTCTCTAAATACAGAGCTTCTCTCTCTAGTTTCTCCTTATGATATCCTAAACTCCTTAACTAACTTAACCATCGGAGTGGGCACGCTGGAGTAAACTCCAGCGCCCCCTCTAACCTGTTTCTTATCTTGTAGGTTCATCCGCATGACATTGGGCTTGACATCCGCTCCTTCCACTTGCTTGACATTGGGGGCTTGACACAAGGAAGCTTTTTCCTTCCTTAACACCCTACAATCAACACACATTCTCCAAGTTCCATCCATCTTAGGAACAAGCAAAACAGGAACTGCACATGGAGAAAGGCTTTCACGCACAAAACCTTTTTATAATAGCTCTCCAACTTGCTTCTCTAACTCCTTTGTTTCTTCAGGATTTGTCCTATAAGCTGGCTTATTACGTATTTGCGCCCCAGGGATGAAGTCAATTTGATGTTCAATCCCCCTAATTGGTGGTAAACCACTAGGAATCTCCTCAGGAAACACATCTACATAATCACTCAAAAGAGAAACAATGTTGCTTGGAAGCTCTCTTTCCAAGTTGTTAGTAGCAACAAGTGTATTTTTAAGCAAAAGCAAGATCAAAACAAAATTATCATTCAAAGCTTCTTTAATCTCACTCTTAGTAGCTAACATACACTCCTTAACAACTTTCTTTGAACTAGCATGCTTATCAATCAAATCGCAATTCACATTCAAATTAGCATGTTTATCCTTTCCTTTAGCCCTATAATCGGATTCCAACTTAGTAAATTCATCCCTCACTTTTATTTGATCTTTTAAAGCTTCTTGAGGTGATAAAGGAATCAAAGTAATAGGACGCTTACCACACATAAAAGAATACTTATTTGTCTCACCATCATGATGGACCTTGTTGTCATATTGCCATGGTCGACCAAGTAAGACATGGCATGCTTGCATTGGAAGAACATCACATACCACCTCATCATTGTACCTGCCCAAAAAAAGAGAAACTAAAACTTCTTTGTTAACCTTAATCTCCTCTCTATCATTGAACCATCCTAAACTATTAGGCTTAGGGTGTTTGGTAGTGGGCAACGACAACTCCTTCACTAAGTACACACTAGCTATGTTTGTACAACTTCCTCCATCAATGATCATACTACTAGGCTTCCCATTCGCATACATCCTAGTATGAAACAAATTCTCCCTTTGATTGTGCACATCTCCTTTAACATAGGCACTTAAAGTTCTTCTTGCAACTAAGTTCAAGAGTGCCGGTGTGTTACCATCATCATCCTCATCATCATCATGCGCAAATCTCCCTTCATCATCTCCATCACCACTAGATCCTAGTGCAAATTCTTCATCTTCACTCTCAATTTCTCCATAGTCATTTGTGAACATAACCTTCTTGTTAACACAATCCTTTGCATAATGACCATATCCTTGACACTTAAAACACTTAACATGATTCTTAGAAGAAGAACTTGATGAAGACTTAGAATCGGTTTTAGGGCTTGCTCCCTTTTGCGCCAACTCATTCTCTTTGTTAGATGATTTCTCATCTTTCTTAATTGGAGTTTTCCATGAGTTTGATGATGATGCAAAGCTCTTCTTTGCGCCATTCCTTTTAACTTGACTTTCGGCCTTCAAAGCATGTTGAAGCAATTCCTCAACATCATAATGTTGTTGCATCTCCACTATGTCATGAATATCTCTATTCAAACCCGCCATAAACCTAGCCATAGTGGCTTGTGGAGCTTCATCAACCTCGGCTCTAGACATCAACAACATCATCTTTGAATAGTACTCATCAACACTTTTTGTTCCTTGCCTCAAAGATTGCAAGTTTTGGTAAAGAGAATTGATATAGTAGCTTGGAACACATCTCTTTCTCATGAAACTCTTTAATTCCAACCAGGTTCCAATAGGTGTCTCCAAATTTCTCCTCCTTGATTGCACCAATTCATTCCACCAATTCAAAGCATTTTTCGAAAACCCAAGGGTAGCAATTTGCACATTCTTGGATTCGGCATGGGGGTGATAATCAAAGTACATATCCAATTTTGACTTGCACTCCAAGTAATCCGATGGTGACCCTCTCCCATTGAATTTAGGGATTTTGTACTTGATGTTGTCTTTAGGCTCCTCTCTTTCAACTCCCCTCCTTGGTCGCAAATTTTCATTATAAGCTTGACCCCCAAGCTCTTGTTGCCTCAATCTCTCCATAAGATCGATTCTAGGAATAACATATCTTGGTGGTGGAGGTTGAACTCTTTCATTGTTGTGTGCAGCATTGGCTCCTTGTTGAGCTTGTTGATTTCGATTTTCTATGGCATATAATCTAGTATTCACGGTGCCAAGCTGTTGAATTATTTGTTGTAACAAGGCATTCGTGTTTACTTCTTGATTTTGTTCTCCTTGTTGGTCCTCCATGGTACCTACACAAAGAACAAAGATTAGTAGTAAAAACCCTCACAAGTGAGTGTGTGTGTATACCTTTGTGCTCTCGTGTTTGCACTCAACCTATGGATTGGTGGTCCACTACGCTCTTAATGATCTCACAAGATTATGCCTTTTACTAGCTTCAATAGGCCTAATAAGAGCAACTGCTAGAGAACTCCTTTTTCTCGTGACCTACTTGAGGAACAAACAATTAGTAGCAAAATTTTTGTGAATCAAAGAAAAGTGATCTCAAAACAAAACCAAACTTCACAATTTTCTGGTGTAACCCGCCCCTAGGCAAGGTTCTGGAACAACTCTTGTTAAACCTCCTGGGGTAGCCCGCGCCTGGGTGAGGTTTCAAGACCCTAGTACCACTTAAATCCTATTTTGTACCACTTAAATCCAATAGGGCCTGAAATTCTTCAAATTAAATCTCAAATCACAGCAAAAGCAACCCAAGATACTCAATCAAACAATCAATTAGGGTTAATTGCAACAAATTGAATCAATTGCACAAACAAAACCCTAATCCCCAAATAACCTACAAAGTAACCCTAGAATCCAAAATTGTGATTAGAGATACATATTTTTTTGATTTTTTTCAGTATTTTTCCCAGAAAGATCACACTAAAAGAAGTCTAAATCTCAAATTTGAATGCTTTCCGAGCTCAAACGAATCCAGAACAAAAATAACAAGTTTCTGGTCGAAATTTTTTTTTATTTTTTTTATATTTTAAGATATAACTACTAGTTATAAGGACCTCAAATCTGAAATTTCAAATCAAACGGAGGGAAGATGAATCTGCTATGATTTTTCAAAGTTTCTGATTTTTTTGAATTTTCAACTAAATGGATGTGATGGATGAAAAACTTGATGATAGATGAATAGAAGGATAGATTTACCGATTGAAGATGACAGCCTATGCTCTGATTACCAATTGATACGAATCTAGTTGTGTTAGATTCAAATCCACATTTGAATAGCCACCAAAGTCGACTTGAAACACCAAAACTTCTAGACTTGTAGAATTCGATAAACCTAACCTAGTCTTCTTCTTCATTCGTCGTCCTTAAGCCTTCAATTAGACCTGCAATTGAACACCTAAGATCACAAGATTCACAAACAATTAAGCAATCACAACCTAATTGTTTGCTAGGACTCTACAAGATTGAAGAACCCTAAGTTTGCTCAAACTAGAACAATGAAGCTAAGATAATCAATTGGGTGAATAAACCTCAAATGTTTATTGAAAACTTAACTTGTGTTTACAAGAGGGGGATGGACCCTTTATATAGTGGAAGGGTCGACGCATATACCCCCTTAAACCTCCTTACATAGGCGGTTTACACATAAAGGAAGGAACAAGGAAATTGCCTAAGCCTTGTTCTACTAGGAAAAGTAAATAACATAACTTAATTAAGCAAGGATTGGACTTAGTCAAACAAGGCCCAATCCAATGTCTTCTAGACTAATTAAATAGCTAATTCTAAGATAGAACTAAGGCCCATATGGCCGAATTACACAATGCAAGCTTTAGGGTTCAACGATTTCAAGTAAAATGCAAAGCTTGGAATCGTTGGGAATATTCTTGATGATGTCGACTTCAATGCTTCCCAATTGATCTTCAATGGATTTCAAGCCTTCAAGAGAGTTCGAATAAAGCTTGTTAATGCATCTTTGAACTTCTTAGCTCTTGCTCTTGTCATCGGACCTAAAGGCATCTTCAAATGATCAAATGGCATCTTAATGGCATCTCCATGACCTAATGGCATCTTTGGTGCAATTCCATTGACATATTCATGATATATTGTGATCCCATCCTTTCCTTTAAGCTTATCCATGCTTCCTTGCTTGTCCATGTTTCCTTGCACTACTTGATCATCCCCTCCATGATCTCCATTGTGTTCTTCATGTCCATGATAAACCCTTGGCGCATCATTAAAGACAGATTGTATCAAGTATGTGAGAAAGTGCCATAAATGTCAGATATATGGAGATCACATACATGTTCCTTCGAACCCTTTACCGACCTAAGAATTGTGCGGTCGAAGCAGCTAATAAGAACATCAAGAATATCATTGAGAAGATGACAGTGACTTACCGAGACTGGCATGACAAGTTACTGTTTGTTCTCTATGCATACCGGACTTGCGTCAGAACATCAACTTGGGCAACTCGGTACTCTTTAGTCTATGGGATGGAGGCAGTAGTACCAATTGAGGTGGAATTCCCTCGTTGAGAACTCTTAGAGAGGTGGAGTTAGGAGAAGATGAATGGGTACTAAAAAGATATGATCAGTTGAATCTGATTGATGAGAAAAGGCTCACTACAATTTGCCACGGCCAATTGTACCAAAAGAGAATGGAGAGGGCATACAATAAGAAAGTCCGTCCAAGAGAGTTTAAATAAGGGGACTTGGTGCTAAAGAGGATTCTCTTTGATCAGCGTGACTCGAGAGGCAAATGGACGCCAAATTGGGACAGTCCTTATGTGGTTAAAAAGGCTTTCTCCGAAGGAGCTCCAATCTTACAAGAAATTGATGGAGAAGTATTCCCCACTCCTATCAATTCAGATGCACTGAAGAAGTACTATGCCTAAAGTAAAATAAAATAAAATAAAATAAAAAACACTTAACCTCAAAAAGTAAGAGGTTGAAAAAAAGAGAAATAAATAAAAGGAGGGGTCCAAGTTGAAAACCCGCAAAGGGCGGCTTGGATCCATTAGGGGTCGCTTGAGTTGAAAACCCGAAAACAGCGGCTCAAGTGAATGATGGAATAGGTGAAACTTGAGTTGAAAACCCGCAAAGAGCGGCTCAAGTAAAGGAGGTTAATGTCATATTGGTGGTGGATGAGTATCAGACTATCTCTTAAGGTCAAAAGGATGAGGCTATGTGATCGAGCTCAAATTATGCATGTTTTTATAGCTATTTTTATATACTTTTTGCTATTTTTATATGTGTTTTTACCCTGTTTTGTTAGTATTTGTGTTTTTAGGTCCTGAAGACAAGAAAAGTGAAAACTTATTGTTTTTCACTCTTTTTGGAGCTATTTTGGAGACTTTTTACTCAACTATGGATTTAGCCATTTGGAATGAAGATTTGAAGATTCGAAGTTCGTGATTGAAGATATTTTGAAGAATTGAAGAATTAATTCAAGAAGCAAAATTGAAGATTTGGAGCTTAATTTATTAAGGATTGAAGACAAGCCCAGATGAAGCCCTGAAGTTGAGGATTTTTGGATTATTTATATGGGAATATACTCAGCCCACATAAACCTATAATTGGAGTTAAAATCCCAATTTGTAGGCCCCATATCCAAAAGAATATCCAAATCCCGCAATAATCCCGTAGATTTGCGATATTAGCCAGGTTTCAGCGCAGTCTTCGTAGAAAGGCCATAACTTTCTGCTTAGATGTCCATTTTAAGCCCATGAGTAGTCGTTGGAAAGCTAACTCCGAGCTCTACAACTTTCTTTTGAAGTGCAAAGCCCAGATCTGCCATCTTCAAGTCCGAAACTGAAGTCGAAGTTCCTGCCCAATTCCAGGAAATTTCCAGGAAATTCTAGAAGTCCTCTTTTGACTTGGAGACTACTCTAGGATGACACCTAATCCTACTTGGAGACCAAGAAGAGCCTAAACCGTCCTACCCTATTCCTCCACTATAAATAGCCACCTCCTGTATCACAAATCACATACTTGTACACATCAAAGATTTAGTTTATTCTCTTTTTCTACCTTTCTTTAGTTTTTAGGTTTTTTTCTCTAGTTTTAGAAGAGGGAGAAGTCGACACCCTCTCTAGCAATAGAGGGGTGCGACGTCCCTAGGGTTTCAAAGGGGAGAGTCCGCCTCTCCCAGTCCTGTAAGTATTCTTATGCCTCTCATGGATTTTCCTAAATCCATGAGTAGCTAAATCCTTAATACTTCAGATCCTTTGGTGAATTCAATCAATTAATTATGGTGAGATTTCTATACTTATAATTTTGTGTTAAGTTCTTGATGATAGTAGTCAAAACCCTAGAATAATTTTATGATTCTGAATCTTATCTGAATTATGTGGCCACTAAGGATGTAAGAGGAAGATCTATGGCTAGATTATACTTAGAATTAATCACTCAAGTTTGATTGTATGTAGCAAATTAGGTTTGTTTAATCGCTGCTTAATGGGTATTTGTCTACCGGAGGGCGAGAAATTTCTCTTCGTATGGTTCTATTCGTAGGCATGTGTGTAAAATTAACTGTTCTTAATGCTTTGTTCTCAAGTGATCTTTAAGCCCTAAGAAAGTAATCGATCACTGAAGGAATAATAGGGATAACTGCAGCTCTAATCGGCCTCTTATCTAAAATACATGTTGGGAAACCTATATCAGTTGTCAGTCAAGAATAAGATGCGAAATTCACCTTTTAAATCTAGGATCCATAGTTAATTTGATTGAAGGATACCACTGGTGAAGAAGTATGCTTTATAATTATTGTTTGATTTATTAATCTGCTTTATTGATTTGCTTTATAATCTGCTTTAGATTTAGATTTAGATTTTGATTTGCTTTACTTTATTTTTAGTTTAATTGTTTTCTTCATAATTGTTATTTCATAATCCCTGTTTTCTAATCGATTTTTGGAAAAGATCTTTCTATCTTTTAATTGTTCATCACATAAACCTTCTCTGTGGGATTCGACCCCTACTTACCCTAGCTATTCTAGTTAGTTATTTGTGGGGATTATTTTTATGGTCATAGACGACACGATCATAAATTTTGGCGCCATTGCCGGGGAAGGGAATTGAATTGAGAGAAAGTGAAGAGAGATTATATCCAAGAATTAGTTTTTGATTTTCCGTTTTTTCTAAAAAAAAAAAAGTTTTTTCCGATTTTTCTAAAAAAAAATATTTTTCCGTTTTTAAAATTAGGGTTTCCGATTTTTCTTTAAAAAAAAATAATTTTTCTTTTTCCGTTTTTCCTTTTAAAAAAAAAATTATTTTCTGTTTCTGCTTTTAATTTTTATTTAAGAACTGTTACTGCTAATTTTTTCTTTTTAGTTTTGTTTGATTTTTCTAGGAAACTGCATGCCAAAGACAAGAAGTAATAGTACTGAAGGTTTAGAATTCAATCCTGAGCCTGAAAGAACGTTATTTCAGAAGAAGAAGACACAAAGCCGATTACAAGAAGAGGAGACATCCGATTCGAGTTCTCAACCATGTTCACATAGATCTGCTGTTTCAACATCGTCAGAAGATATGGCTGAAGAAGAACAACCCAAAACTCTGAGACAGTTAGCTGCACCAAACGTCAACACCAAACGCTTAGCCATCCAATATCCAAATACAACTGAAAACTTTGAAATTAAATCTGGATTTATTCAGATTTTACCCAAATTTCACGGTTTGCCTGGAGAAGATCCTCACCGACATCTTACTGATTTCCAGATTGCCTGCGCATCTACAAGTATTCAAGGTATTCCTGAAGATCAATTCATGTTAAGAACTTTTCCGTTCACTCTTATGGACCGAGCAAAAGATTGGTTGTACCTACTACCCACTGGTTCAATCACATCTTGGACGAGTCTTAAGAAGCTGTTCTTGGAAAAGTACTTTCCTGCACATAAAGCATCAAGTATAAGGAAGGAGATTTGCGGAATTAAGCAACGCCATGGAGAAACAATGCATGAATATTGGGAACGTTTCAAAACACTTTGTGCGAGCTGCCCCAATCACCAAATCAATGAACAGTTGCTGATCCAGTACTTCTACGAAGGATTACTACCGTTTGACAGATCTTCCATCGATTCTGCAAGTGGAGGAGCCTTCATCGACAAAACTCCTGCCGAAGCTTGGTCTTTAGTGGAAAATATGGCTGCAAACACTCAACAATTTGGATCTCGAGAAGACTTTTCAAGAGAAGGCCCTATAAGAAGAATTAATGAAGTTTCTACCTATTCCACCTCATTGGAGCAACAACTTCAAGAAACGAATCAACAAATCGCTTTGCTCACTGATTTGTTCCATGCGAATTTTTCAAGTGTGCCAAGGGTTTGTGCGACTTTGGAAGACAACAAACAAGGAGTCAATGCCGTGGGATTACAAGGAGCTTATCACAGGAAGCCTGAACCTTATTGGAGACCTGATCAACCAAGTCAACAATATGGGAACCAAGGTAACTACCAAGGAAGGCCGAATTTTACAAGACCTAATTTTCAAACTTCACAAGCCATAGAGTTACAACAAATCAAGGAAGCTATGGAGATGATGAGAAAGCAAATAAGTCAATTAGCTAGTGATTTGAGTGATCTCAAGACACAAGGTCAACAAAGGATGCCATCACAACCAAAGGTACCTCCTAGAGAGAATGTCAGTGCAATTTCTCTAAGGAGTGGAAAAGAGTTACAAGACCCTTATCCAACCCATGCCGCACATCAACAAGCTAAAGGAGAGCCGAACTACACCAAAGAAGATTTACAAAAGCATGCCGAAATCAAGATTGAAGATGAACCCAAAAACAAAGAAGCTGCGCCGATTGAAGATTCAAACAAGGATGATGCCGTAATTCAACCCAAAGGAAAAGGTGTGTGTGATTCCAACAAGCCTACAACCGATTCCAACCTAATTCCTTTTCAATCAAGATTGAAGAAATCAAAGAAAGAAGATGATGATCAAGATATTTTGGAGATATTCCGAAAAGTTGAGGTCAACATCCCACTTCTTGATGCCATTCAACAGATTCCGAATTATGCAAAGTTCCTCAAGCAACTTTGTACCAACAAGAAGAGATTACAAGGTAAAGTAAGCGCTGGAGCTAATGTCTCTGCTGTGCTTCAAAAGAGTTTACCTCCTAAGTGCAAAGATCCAGGTACGTTTTCTATTACTTGTTCTATAGGAAGAAGTATTATAGAGAATGCGATGCTTGATCTTGGTGCTTCTTTAAGCGTAATGCCTTATTCTTTCTACAAATCGTTAAATCTTGGTCCTTTGAAGAATACTGATGTTATTCTGCAATTAGCTGACGGATCTTTGGTTTATCCCAAAGGTGTTTTAGAGAATATCTTAATTAAAATTGAACATCTGATTTTTCCAATCGACATATTCATCATGGATATGGA
The DNA here is from genome assembly GCA_001974805.1 of Corchorus capsularis. NCBI lineage: Eukaryota > Viridiplantae > Streptophyta > Magnoliopsida > Malvales > Malvaceae > Corchorus > Corchorus capsularis. Next base: position 78,008 of record AWWV01013905.1, on the reverse strand, counting down.
GTATTCGAAAGATCAATGTCCTCTTTTATTAGGAAGACCTTTCCTAAAGACTTCGCATACCAAGATTGATGTATTTAATGGTTCATTGACCATGGAATTTGATGGTGAAATTATCCACCCTAGAATTTCATCTCAAGTGCCGTTAAAATCTAACAATTTTGTTTACATTATAACTTCTAAGTTTGTTAAGAAAGGAGCCATTGAAGATTCTTCATCAACAAAGCCTGATCAAATTTCAAAAGGAAGACAAAGGATAATGGACATTCGACAACGCTACAACGAGACTTTCCACCAATTTTGGAGGAGATTCCAGAAGCTTTGTGCCGATTGCCCTGACCATGGATTCAAGGAAGAAATTTTAATCCAATTCTTCTATGGAGGATTGGGACTTAAAGATCGAGTTCTTGTTGATTCTTTCAGTACTAAACCACTGCATGAAAGAACCCCGGAGAAAGCATTCAATGTTCTTGAAGAATTATCTCGGAGGACGAAATCTTCAACCTCCCAAGAGAAGAAAGATCGAGCAAAAGAATCCAAGAAGGAGCCAGAAGTCAACAACAAAGAAGTTCAACCGCCCCTGAAGATCAATCAACCAAGCAATTCAACTAAGAAGCCAGATATAGATCTTGAACATCGAGCTAAAGTTGCAAGCATTCTTCAACGTAAATTGGAGAATTTTCCTCAATTTTGGCAAAGGTTTAAGAAGCTATGTGCTAATTACCCTCATCATGGTTATGATCAAAGAAGATTGGTTCAAATCTTCTACCAAGGATTAAGAGCTTCTGACAAATTGTCTGTCGACACTCTTATCTATATTCCCCTGTTCGATCACAGCACTGCTGACATATATGAGATAATGGAGAATTTTGCCCAGATGATAACCAATACATCGAAGGAAGCTGCTCAAGGACTCAGCCCGGTTAAGCCCATGCCGCACAAGCCAGTATGCCCGGTTGCAGCCCGGCCATCGACACCACATGGCCGGCCAACATCGGCCAAGACTGCCCAAGCCCGTGTGCCTAGCCCGGCCACAGCCCGGCCACCCGAGCCACCTGTCCGGACGCCACCAACCCTTGTCGTGCCGCCTGCCCGGCCCTACCAAACCACAGCCGCGCCACTTGCACCGCCTGCCCAGCCATGTCCGACCCTGTCCGCTCAAACCGCGCCATGGCCCGTGCCAGCCGCTATGCCGCCCAAGCCTATACCGGCCTTGTCCGCCCTTTCCGCCAATCCGCCCATGCCTTGCCCGCCCATGTCCGCACCAGCCGCGCCACCTGCCCGGTTAGTGCCGGCCATGAAAGCTTCCTGTCGAGATGTCACCAAGCCATGCCCGGCCATGTCCGCGCCTCCAGCCCGGCCATGCCCGGCCAATACCAAGCTATCCGCGCACCATACCGAGTCACCACGAGCCTGTGTCGCGCCATGCCGAGTTACAACTATGCCATCGCCTAATGCTTTGATCTTTTCAAGTCTTGATAAAATTCAACTTGAAACTATCAAAATCATTGAAGAGAGTAGAATTATCGAGGACCTGTTGAAGGATTACACCCAAAATTCCTTCACCCTTGAAGAATAACCTTCTTTAAGGCAGTCTAGCCAAAGACCTTAAAGAAAGGCGCTTATTGGGAGGCAACCCAATATTATTTTTACTAACCCATAATATTATTCTTTGTTTTATTTTTCTTTTGTTTTTTAGGATTTTCCATACCAAAGGAGAAAAAGGAGTTTTTCATCGATATGAAGATATCCAATTGGAGCTTATGCTTGGATTAAACCCCTACGTTTTCTTAAACCTTAACTCCTTTTAAATTTTCTGCAATGCTTTGATTGATTTTTCTTTGATATGCGATTCATATAGATATAGATATAGGTTAATTAGGATTTAAAAGATGCATACATATTTTTGCTTTGATTTTCCACGCTTGTTCATACATTGAGGACAATGTATCTTTTAAGTGTGGGGGAGTGAGTCTATATGCATAAAATTGATAAAATTGGAATAATTTTTTCGAAAATTTTGACAAAATTTTGATTTTATATGCTTATATTGATCGATTGATTTTATTTTTGATTGATGATATCTTAGAATTCTTAAGAATGATTGATTCATTGATTTATCTATAGTATGATATCTTATTTCTTAGATTAGGTATAATTGAAGTCTGTGATAATTGCTTATTATGAATTATTTCTATGATTGCCTATTTTTAGAACTCATGTTTAATTTTTATTGAAACTACACTTATGAAAGTATTTTATGAATATGTCAAAAATAAGTGTGGGGGACTATCTATATTAGAAGGGTAGTTAAAAAAAATATCTTTTTCATAAAAAGAGTGTTTTTCATGCAAGAGGAGAAGAGATATCTTTTGCCTTAAAATTTAAAAAATATATCCATTGTTGTCACTCTTCTCTTTAAACAAAAGGAGTTAGTAACCCTTGGGAAGAGGATAAGAGGCATGGATCGGCAAAAGTATTGTCCCTCTAGAGTGCTAGTAGCCTCACAAAAAAAATAAATAAAGGGCGTTAGTAACCCCTAAGCATGAACACTTTGAGGTTAGTAACCTCACTTTTCTAAAATAATTACCCTTTGAAAACTATTATAACCCATGCGAAATTCTTGATTTGTATTCATGATATGCAATTGTTTGAGTAGTGGAGATAAAGATGAAGGCATAAGCTTATAGAAAGAAGTAGTTATAGTTGTAATAAATGATGAGTAATTAGAGCTACTTTGATTATGGTTACTTAAGAATGAGGATGATTGCTATATCTTGATCTATTGAATTGGATACTCTTAATATTCTATGATGTTCTGATTTCATAAATTGAATTGATCCTTGATATATGTATATGATTCAAAGTTTTTCAAAAGATTTGAATAAAACTTACATTCTTAAATCTTAATTTTTGTTTGTCTGCACTAGTTTGCTAGGGACTAGCAAAGATTTAGTGTGGGGGAAATTATGATCGAGCTCAAATTATGCATGTTTTTATAGCTATTTTTATATACTTTTTGCTATTTTTATATGTGTTTTTACCCTGTTTTGTTAGTATTTGTGTTTTTAGGTCCTGAAGACAAGAAAAGTGAAAACTTATTGTTTTTCACTCTTTTTGGAGCTATTTTGGAGACTTTTTACTCAACTATGGATTTAGCCATTTGGAATGAAGATTTGAAGATTCGAAGTTCGTGATTGAAGATATTTTGAAGAATTGAAGAATTAATTCAAGAAGCAAAATTGAAGATTTGGAGCTTAATTTATTAAGGATTGAAGACAAGCCCAGATGAAGCCCTGAAGTTGAGGATTTTTGGATTATTTATATGGGAATATACTCAGCCCACATAAACCTATAATTGGAGTTAAAATCCCAATTTGTAGGCCCCATATCCAAAAGAATATCCAAATCCCGCAATAATCCCGTAGATTTGCGATATTAGCCACGGTTTCAGCGCAGTCTTCGTAGAAAGGCCATAACTTTCTGCTTAGATGTCCATTTTAAGCCCATGAGTAGCCGTTGGAAAGCTAACTCCGAGCTCTACAACTTTCTTTTGAAGTGCAAAGCCCAGATCTGCCATCTTCAAGCCCGAAACTGAAGTCGAAGTTCCTGCCCAATTCCAGGAAATTTCCAGGAAATTCTAGAAGTCCTCTTTTGACTTGGAGACTACTCTAGGATGACACCTAATCCTACTTGGAGACCAAGAAGAGCCTAAACCGTCCTACCCTATTCCTCCACTATAAATAGCCACCTCCTGTATCACAAATCACATACTTTTACACATCAAAGATTTAGTTTATTCTCTTTTTCTACCTTTCTTTAGTTTTTAGGTTTTTTCTCTAGTTTTAGAAGAGGGAGAAGTCGACACCCTCTCTAGCAATAGAGGGGTGCGACGTCCCTAGGGTTTCAAAGGGGAGAGTCCGCCTCTCCCAGTCCTGTAAGTATTCTTATGCCTCTCATGGATTTTCCTAAATCCATGAGTAGCTAAATCCTTAATACTTCTGATCCTTTGGTGAATTCAATCAATTAATTATGGTGAGATTTCTATACTTATAATTTTGTGTTAAGTTCTTGATGATACTAGTCAAAACCCTAGAATAATTTTATGATTCTGAATCTTATCTGAATTATGTGGCCACTAAGGATGTAAGAGGAAGATCTATGGCTAGATCATACTTAGAATTAATCACACAAGTTTGATTGTATGTAGCAAATTAGAATTGTTTAATCGCTGCTTAATGGGTATTTGTCTACCGGAGGGCGAGAAATTTCTTTTCGTATGGTTCTATTCGTAGGCATGTGTGTAAAATTAACTGTTCTTAATGCTTTGTTCTCAAGTGATCTTTAAGCCCTAAGAAAGTAATTGATCGCTAAAGGAATAATTGGGATAACTGCAGCTCTAATCAGCCTCTTATCTAAAATACATGTTGGGAAACCTATATCAGTTGTCAGTCAAGAATAAGATGCGAAATTCACCTTTTAAATCTAGGATCCATAGTTAATTTGATTGAAGGATACCACTGGTGAAGAAGTATGCTTTATAATTATTGTTTGCTTTATTAATCTGCTTTATTGATTTGCTTTATAATCTGCTTTAGATTTAGATTTAGATTTTGATTTGCTTTACTTTATTTTTAGTTTAATTGTTTTCTTCATAATTGTTATTTCATAATCCCTGTTTTCTAATCGATTTTTGGAAAAGATCTTTCTATCTTTTAATTGTTCATCACATAAACCTTCTCTATGGGATTCGACCCCTACTTGCCCTAGCTATTCTAGTTAGTTATTTGTGGGGATTATTTTTATGGTCATAGACGACACGATCACTATGATCCAGACTGAGTCAACGCCATAAGTCTAGCAAGTCTGTCCAAAACCCTTAGCGCCGTCAATATTTCGTTGTTAGAGTATTCATCATTACGAGGTGCTATCTTTCTAAAATTTTTCTTGATTCCTTCTAATAGTTGAGGATGTTTCTTTGTTATCTATCCATCAGTTTTCTTGTATATATTTCAATACTTAATAAAAGTTTTGAGGTTCTTTTCGGTTTTGGATTTCTCCTCCTTGCATTGCATTTCATCACGAGTAATAAACGATAAGACAAAGTTTCATATTTCAACAAACATAATACAGGTCACCTTTTTGAAAAAAAAATCAACCAGGAACGACAAGTAAAAGACGAAGGCAGTAATGGGGGCAATTATCAAAGAGGGCAAAGTTGTCAACAGAAGATTAATACATGGAATGCAATTAATTCTAGTGACTTCACAAAAGTCAGTAGGACAATGGTTTGGGAGGTTATAAGAGGAAGAAAATTTTCAACCGGGACAAAGAAGATGAAAAATGAATGTGCAAGATGGTTTGAGGAATTTGAAAGATAGAATGATCGACAGGATTAGAGGAGAACTCAAAAGGATGAGTCAGAAGACAAGAAAACAGAATCAATGACTATCTTAGGATCTTATGGCCCATGAATAATACATGTTGATAATGGTTTAGATGCACGAGCATCATTTGACATCATGGTAGGAATAAAAGTATCTGGCATACATACGTTCCCATAAACAAAATATCATTTCGCTTAATATCATTGAAACTTTCAAACATGAATATTCAGAAGTTTCTCAAAGAACAACCATCGACTGGTTTCTTCAAATCGACGTCAGAAAAATCTTTTCTTAAAGTGAACCACGGATTGGTCTTCTTCAATTTCAGACCTCAGACAGGTCTTTCTCAGTTTTAAAGTCAACTATGGACTAGTCTTCTTTAATTTCAGACCTTAGATGGGTCTTTCTTAGTTTTTAAAGTCGACCACATACTGGTCCTCTTTAATTTCAGACCTCAGATAGGTCTTTCTTAGTTTTTAAAGTCGACCACGAACTGGTCTTCTTTAATTTTAGACCTCAGACAGGTCTTTCTTAGTTTTTAAAGTCGACCATGGACTGGTCTTCTTCAATTTCAGACCTCAGGCAAGTCTTTGTTAGTTTTTAAAGTCAACCACGGACTGGCCTTCTTCAATTTCAGCCCTCAGACAAGTCTTTCTCAGTTTTTAAAGTCAACCACGGACTGATCTTCTTTAGTTTCAAACCTCAAACAGGTCTTTCTTAGTTTTTGAAGTCAACCACAAACTGGTCTTTTCAGTTTCAGACCCCAGGTCGGTCTCTCTAAGTTTCAAAATCGACCATGGATTGGTCATTGCTTTTTAAGTTATGTTTGATTGCGGACTGGTCTTCTCTTGAAACTTCACTAGCTGACAACGACTGGCTTTTTTTTTATCAAGTTCTGATGACAGCGTCTACGTCTTTGCGTCTTTCCTACCTTCCGAAGGAAACTCCTTTGCACCTCTTCCGATAGCTAGCAAATGCACAAAGAGGGGCAAATGTAGACACATCATTTTTTCCTCCAGTTATCCAACAATTCTTTTCTTTTCTTTCTTTAAAAATGGATTAGCCAAAATGAACACTTTCTTCAGTTTGAGTTGAGCCTTCTTTGTTCTCTTTTATTTCCTTTTTACTCTTTATCATTTTTTTTTCTCTTCTTTATTTTCCCTTTGGGTTAGAAGTCATTTTCCTTTTGGGGCTTAGTCCTTACTTATTCTAATTTGGACCCCTTTTATATTTTATTTTGGGCCCAAGTTTGTTTCTATCGAGTCTTTTCTTTTAGGTTTCTTCCCCTTTGCTTTGGGCCACTTCAATTAAATTCATTCGTACCTCTCCTACCTTTGGATCCGCCCTCTTCCTTTGTTATCCTTCTATGCCAAATTAATTCGATTCGGGCTAATTCTTTTATTCCGGGTTAAAATTTTCTAAGGTCCATTTGCAAATTTGAATTATCTTTAATTCACATTGACAGGCCAAAGTTGGAAGCAAAGCAAAAAGGAAAAAACCATCTTGCCATTTTACTTCTTTGATTCTGTTACAACGAAGAAGAAAAATACAAATATTTGTCCACTGGCAGTTATAAGGAAAATAAAAATAAATAGGTTATTCTCCTGAGCTTTCTTTGAAATCCTCCGTCCCTTCTTCTCCTCTTGAACACCACCAATGTAATCAACAATTCTTGGGTAGGCTTTATGGCAATACCAAAAGTGATCATGTCACATGCAAGAGAAGCGAAACAAAGGAAGAAACATAAATTGTACCCCAGGGTCCAAAGGCGTGTACACCATTGATTGGTGCACCTGGCAGAATGCAACAACAAGACACATGGGGGGAAGAGTTTGCTGTTGGCTACTTCGAATACGAGGGGGTGAGATTTATTCTCAGCCTTGAAATGTCAATAAAGCCATGAAGAAGCAAGAGCAATTGATCGGTCGTTGAACAAATCACAAAATAAATTCCCACAAACCTATAACTATTAGTTAGGGTAAGTAGGGGTCGAATCCACAGAGAAGGTAGGAGCAAATCAAAGCCAAATTACACAAAAGAAAATCTTACCAAAGGGGATTTTTTTTATAGGTTTTCAAAATAGGTAAACTAAATTAGAAAACAATTATATAAATCTAAACTAATGACTAAGAAAACAATTTAAGAGAAAAAATTAATTAAAAGCATACTTCTTCTCCTTTAGGTAATTATTTTGATCAAGTGAATCATGGATCATAGACACAAAGCATAAATTTGACTTAAATTGCAATCAATTAAGAATCATAAATCATCCCAAATTGGTATTAAGCCTAAGACGTAGACATCTACTTTCATTGAAACAAAGTAATCCTCTTAATATCTTAAACAACTCCATTTGAATAATTGGTATAGGAGAGGAATACTCGACCCTCCAACATGCTAAGAGAATTAATCTTGCTACTAGCTAAAACTAATCCCTATTGTTCCTAATCAAGCATCACCCTGTGAAGAATCATAGGACAAGCATTAAGATTTACTTTTCCACATGCATGATAAATCAATACCAAACTTGTCTACATCAATTTCCATCTCGGCCTAAAGATTTCGACAAGGTTTGATAATCCCATTGAACCTAGAACTTCTAGATTAACAATTGTCACTTGTGACCAACATCGACTTAACTTAAGCCAACTTGTATCTAACAATAGTATTCATAAATCTCAAGATAAGTTGGCCACCAAATCTATCAAAATATGAACACATAAGATTACGTATAGGGATAAGAAACATATCCAAACAGAAAAATCAAATTATTAAGAACAAAAGTCTCACCATAAAGTTATTGATAAAAAATACCTAAGGAAAAGAAGTATAAAGGTTTAACCTCTCATGGATTGGAGTTTCCAATCCATGAGAGATTGAAAACTTACAAAATAGGAGATGAAGAAGGAGGGGGCGGCTGCCTCCTCCCAAACCGCAAAAGCTAAATAAAATAAGAAGGGGAAAAGTTGTGTTGTAAGTTGTTACTAGGGTTCTAGGATAAGAGGGTATATATAGGAGGCTGCCTAGGGTTTAATTTAGAGTTCTAGATGACTAAAACTAACCCTAGGGACGTTCTGGGCTCTTCTCCATGTCTCCAAGCTGATCCAAATAGCATTTATGGGCTCAAATTGGTCAATCCCGCAAGACAGGCCCAAGACAGTTTTTATCCGCTGACTTCAGGGGCATTTTCGTTCATGAAAACATCCGAACTGGGCTTCGACCAAAACATGAAAGTTGTAGCTCTTGGAGTTAGCTTTCCAACGCCTACTCATACGCCTCAAACGGAGCTCTAGATTAAAAGTTATGGCCAAAATAGAGAAAGGTCGCCAAATCTGGAAACAATTGGAGAAGCTTCAAGGAGAAGTGACGCATGATGGCTGTCTGGCGCGCGCGCATGGCTGGCCCCGACTCCCCCTGGGCGTCCATGTGGATGGCTTGTGCGCCCAGGGCGTTGGCCTCAGGCCCCAGGTCGCCTGTGCCTATATGGGTGTTGGGTGGCATGCCCGACTAGCGCTGGGTGCCCATGCGGCAAAAAGATAGGTTCAATAACCAGCAAATAGGAACCAAGACAGAGAAATCAAGTAGTCATTTCATTTCATAAGCATTTTCTTTTCATGATTACCTAGTTTCATAAATAGGTGCCAAGTTATTCCTCAGCATGGACAAATAGCAGCGATAAAGCAGCAGGACTAAAGCAATTCAGAGACAAAGCAAATACAAAATGATCATAGCCAACTTCAGGTTAGGGACATCGAAGGCAAGAGCTCAATGCAGTGAACATGACATAAGTAGCAATTGGCACAAGCAAAACAACAACCATCCAAAGCACATTCAATCATGTCATGGCATGCAAATAGAATACAAAATCAAACATTGCACGCAGGTAATATAGAAAGGAAAAGGTAATTTTTTTAAGGCAAAACACACCTCAGTATGGAATCCCCAAGTCAAAGAGTTAGCACTACTGATGTGGCGAGTTTTGATAGCCTCCAAACAGACCTCGTAGCGCCAGCTCAGCAAAGAAATGATCTGCAGGGGAGAACAAGATAACACGTGAGTTGCAGAAAGCCTCAAAAAGCAGAGAATGGAGAAATCAACAAGAGGAGAGAGGCTACCTGCTGAGTTGTCAAAATCTGATTGGCAATTGGGACTGTCTCTAGTTTGGAGGTTAAAAAATGTTAGGGTTCTTAGCTTTATTGTCAAAAAATACAAAAAAATCAATTAATCGGTGAAAGTAAATTCCTTTTCGGTATGTTTGAGTCTGCCCATTCATTCTTTTTGCTTTCCAAGACGGTTGGAGGTCTCTTTAGGTTTGAATATGTTGGAAAGCTTTCGTTTTGAGTCCTTATTTTGTGGGTTTCGTGTCGAGGCTTAAAAAGGAGGGAACTTTTGCAATCGCTGGTTTTCTTTTCGCCAGAGTTGGGGTCTGTTACTTTTGGGTTGTGTCAATTTCTTTGGTTTTGAGGCGTTTGAGGGTTTTGAGAGTAAAGGAAGAGTCTTTCAGTGTTTGGGAGTCGGACTTAGTGATTTCCGATCAGTTTCGCGGTGAAGGGCGGCGTTTACAGTAGAGAGAGAGAAAAGTAGTCTGGTTCGAAAAGAGAGAGAGCTTAGGTCGTGAAGTGGGGAAGAAAGAAGAAGGGAGAAGAAGAAGGGTACGGACGGGTCCAAAGCCACACCGTATAGGGGACTCCTCAGGAATAATTAAAGCTTTAAGGTGTAGCTTTCTAAACTCTTCAATTTAGTCATTGTTTAATGTCTGATTGAGTTGGTAATTTGTTTTTCCGTGCTATTTGATCCCCTGCAATTTAGTTGTCAATTAAATATAATGAAAAATTAAATCTTGGCAATAAAAAATAGATCTTTAAGTTAATATTGGTGAGATGGTAATAAAAATACAATCTTTAGATTAAAAAGATTAAAGTTTTGGTTAGTTTTGAAATAAAAATGTTGTTGGTCCACTTAGATGTGCTAGAGGGGGGTGAATAGCACTTAATCGAAATTTTGAGCTCTCTGAAAAACGTGTTAAAGACACTAGTTCAGAGTATGTCGTTAAAGTCACTAATGCAAAGCAAAAAGATAAACAGCACTATAAAGCAAACGAAAATGTAATGGATGGAAATAAAGACGTTAACAGCTGAATAGTGGAAAAGTAAAGAGAGTAAGAGAAGATAAAATTGGAACGATGAAGGAAAGGATGGAAGATTGAAGACACGACGATTTATAGAGGTTCGGTCTTTCACACCTACGTCCTCCACCTTGGATGCCACACCAAGGATTTTAAAATCCACTAAACAGTGAAGTTAACCAGGTCTTCACAACACCTATTACAATCCCAAAGCTTCAAACCCAAAGCTTTGACACCAAGTGCAAACCCACACTCAAAACAATCCCAAGTGCAAACCCACACTTGAACAAATACAAATTACAGAGTATCAAAATGTAAAAATTGATCCTACAAGATCAAGATACACACAATGAGGCCTAGAACAATCTAAAGGTATAAAATTTAAGCGCAAATACAAATATCCAAGCTTAAAAAAATAAGTTGTAAAGTGAGCAAGACTTGGATTCTAGGGATTTTGAAATTCTGGAGAGAGTAAGTGATTTGATCTTCAATGATGCTCCAAAACTTAAACTCAAACGGTTAGATTTGAGTATTATACTTCTCTCTAGCGATCTAACCGTTTGGTTTGAAATTCAAACCATTTTCCTGTTTTTCTTGTCTTTTAGTCGCGCCAGCTATTAACAACTCTAGCGTGTCCGTACGACGTTGATCGTTTCAGCGTGTCTGTACTGTTTGTCTTCTAGCTGCTAGTCGCTTTAATCTCCAGTTCATTAATCCCTTTACCATCTTTCAGTTTTCTTCAATTCTTCAAAATTTTGTCTTGACTTGAGCATTCTTCCAATTTGCCTGCTTGATTACTTCAGCTTTAATTCTAATCTTTGACTTCTAAAATTGCTGCCTTTGGCTTCAAATGATCTTTTCTTGAGACTTTGAGCTCTTCATGCGCCTAAGTCTATGTGGCATCCTTCTACATTAGTGTCACTGGTGAAGCTTTCTTTTTAAGAGTTTTCAATGCTCAACCTTTCTATTGTTAAAGACTTCACTACACACTAAATAGATATATTAGCTAACATACTTGGGTTTATTTTGTTATGATAAAAAATAATAGGGTTCAACAAATGTGACCTTTAATCCAAAAAGATTAAGTCTTATTTAGATTTGAAATAAAAATGTAACCTTTTGACTTAAAAGATTAAGTCTTGGTAAATTAAGAAAAAAATTGGGTCTTTAGTAAAAAAGATTAAGTCCTTGGTAAATTAATAATCAAAAATTAAAAAATGAAAAATGGAAAAGGATAGTAAAGCATGTGCATCATATTAATTTTCTTTTATAATTGCTGCAAATATAATTTATCATGGGGCTTTAAATTAAATTGATCTCGTGATGGGAAAAGCGGGCGGGCCAGTCATGCGTATCTGTGTCATGTCCGCTTTCTCCCGGAGGCTTGGAAATTTACAAAAGGCATTTACCGGCATTTACCAATTCTTGGGCGGTGTCTGAAGGGGTTCCTCGTATAAAGGACCGGTAATTAATCTTAAATTGATCCATCATGCATCATATGCATTCTCATGCATTTAATAGTTAATTTAGCTTAATTAGACTAAAATTAAAAACCCGAACAAAGAAGCCCAATAAAAGAGAAGAGTTTTCAAGGAGAAGAACTATCCAAAAATACCCTTCCGATCGAAGGGTCAGCTTTTACATTTAAATTTTAATTTTCACTTTCCAACAATACCCTTCCAGTCGAAGAGTCAGCTTTTACATTTCAAGTTTAATTTTCACTTTCCAACAATATCCTTCCAGTCAAAGAGTCAGCTTTTGCATTTCGAGTTTGATTTTACTTTTCAAAAATACCCTTCCGGTCGAAAGGTCAGCTATCTGCATTTAGTTTTCACTTTCCAAAAATACCCTTCTGGTCGAAGCGTCAGCTTTTGCATTTCGAGTTTAATTTTCACTTTCCAAAAATACCCTTCCAATCGAAGGGTCAGCTTTTTGTATTTAGTTTAATTTTACTTTCCCATGCCCTTTCGATCAAAGGGTAAGCTTTTTGCATTTAGTTTAATTTTACTTCCCAAAGATACCCTTTCAGTCAAAGGGTTAGTTTTGCCATGTTTTGGATTCAAAAGAATAAAAGGTTTTAAGACAAAGAAAATACAAAAAGATTGAGAATAGGCTTAAGCTTTAAAATAGAGACAACCAACGTTGGAAACCCACAATTTAGTCTAAATTAGTTAGTGCCGTCTACGGACGGGCGTCATGGGGTGCTAATCCATCCCCACGCGTACCCGACTCCCGAACCCTTAGACTCTGGTTAGTAGACTAATTAGGTTTAGTTTAACCCTTGTCAAGCATCGTGTAACAATATGCTTAATAATTTGGTAGGTGGCTAATCACACCTAGATAAAAATGATTAATGGCGACTCGTAGGCTTTAGTTTATTAAGTCGTTTTGGCAGGGTCCCCTGGACTCGTACGTTGCGACAAGAGGTCGTGCCCGAGCACAGTTACCAAAAGTCTACTCGTCATAGTTAAAAACGGCCTTCGCCAATCTTATTTATTTTGTCGCATGAATGACAATATAAATGCATGATAAGATTAGTTTTATTTTATTCATTAATCGAAGTCTACCCGGATTCGACTCCGTGAATCCTTCCCACACATTATGGGAGTATCCGCAAAGAAGACCAGTCAAAAGAGATCCTCGGTCTGCAAAGAAGATCAGTCTAAAGAGATCCTTGGGAGATCGTGCCCGAGCACTATTACTCGAGACTCCCTTATTACGGCAAAAGACTATGATTAATACATCTAAGTATATGAGGTGGCGTGAAGGACAAATGTAAAGGTATGCAAATGATTTCTTAAATTAATTTAAATCTAACATTTTTATTTTTTTTATCAATTTATTCAAAACTGAACCTAATTCCTAAGATTAAACCCTTAATTGAATTAAATCTGCATTATGGGGGCCAAATTGCACTAGATCTAGGAAACCGGATGAAAATGATGGAAAATTACAGGTTTTATGTGAACACGGAAACAAGTAATGGTGCCCACTTATACTAAATTACTACTTCAGGGACCTAATTGAATGAAAATTAAGGATTAAATTGCATGCAACTAAACAACCAACCTTAAGACTTAACTAGTGTTAAACTTAACACAAAAGGCATAATAAGAAGTCAATTTATTCCAAAAATAGCAAATCAAAAATAACAAACTTCATTTTGTCTTATTTTAGATATGAAACTACCTCAAACCCTAGTCTCACCACCCCGCCACTGCCACCGCCGCCTGGAAATCGTACCATCGTGCCGGAGCTTCGGTGCACCTCCGAAGAAGCCCGAAAACTGCAAATCAGTTCCTCTCGGCTTCCTTTCTCCAAATCTGGCATCGGTTTCAGCAAAAAGGCCCTTAATCCCATCAGAAGTAGCCAAAACCGAACCCCAAAAACAACTCTGATCCGGCCAATCTAATCGTTTGATGGCTCTTATTTCTAACTATGTTGTTCCCCTTAGTTTTCTCTACAACTTCACCGAATGTGATCTAAAAAAAGGACTCTAGATTTCTAAAACCCAAGATTTAAATCTAACCTAAAGTGGAGAAGTGTGACTAAGAAGACGGATGCTCGAACTCTCTCCTCTTGATCTAGACTAGTGAAGTTCCAGAAAAGTCAACATCTCTTCTCAAATCTCTTCTTTTCTATTTCTGCAGTTTTGTATTTTTTCTTGTATTTTCTGTATTTTTTTGTGCTAAGAAATACCTAAGACTGGTCAAAACAAACTATGAACCCTAAAAGTTTAAAAAAGAAAATGCCCCCATTTTCTTAAAACTATGAACCCTGATGAAAAATTTGGTATTTGAAGCTCTCTTTCCCCAAATCCCAACCGTGAGTTTCTAATCCAATGGTGCTGAAATGTTCATTTTATTAGATTTTCTCCTTTTAATTTCCTTGTCTCTTTTTCAGGTGGCATTTCGCGTGTCTCTTCTGCAGGTGCAATTGGAGACATGGTTTTTGCACTTTCTTTCACCCTCTGTTTTTTATTTTTTCCTTGTTTGTTGACTCAAGTGAATCTCCTTTGTCTGCAGGTTGCTGAGGTGGACAACAAGGGTCCTAGAGCCAATGAAAGTTAGACACACTGTCTCAGGTAAATTTCTCCTCTTGCCTTTGTTTTAGTTTACTTCTTGTTGTCAAAAGACCTATGTTTCAATCTCGGCATAAATGTTGATGCCCTTGAATTAGCTTTGATGATAAATGAAAATGCACGGTATGTTGTAATTAAATGTTGTTGTGTGTGAAAAGTGGATGTTTGTGTCTGCTGCTGAATTGAGCTTTGTGTGATCTTGCAAATAGTGATCTGCTGTAATGCTTGGTGCTTGGCTGTTTTTCCGTTTCTGATGCATGAGATGAGGATTGAATGAGACTACTAATGGTGCCTAATTTGAATGACATAAATGTATGATGATAGTGCAATGAACATGAATTTTGTTGGACTTGTGAAATGCCATGTCATATTAATGCTGAAAATGTGAGGTAGTGATTCTATTGTCGGTGGATTTATTGTTCTCTTGGGAGATTTGTATTGCTGACTTGTTGTTTTGGGATCATGTAAGTATAAGAGGTGACCCTCTAGATTCGGCAATGGAACAACCGGATCTCCACCAATGCCATGGAACCCTGTCGGCTGCTGCTGTTGAAGTCCCTCCTCTGCCTCAAAGTCGTCCTCCAGTTCATGATCCTCCTTCTCAGAAAATTCACATGTTAAAAACAAATAAAAGCGGATTGTATATTCACTTATGTTGCAACTTGGTAATAATATATTGTATTTACCTCCTCATTAATCTCACGCTCAAGTTGTGGATTCTGAACCCGTTCAGGAGCTGGAGGAGGTGGCGGTTCAGATTGAGGTTGTACAATAGGAGGTGGTGGCTGATCAGATTGAGGTTGCACAACAGGAGGTGGTGGTTGATCAGTCTGATGCTGCTCAACTGGAGGAGGATGTCGCTGCTGCAATGATCGACGTTTCGGAGGTTTAACTTGTAGCCTTTCAAGAACCGTTGGCTACTGAGAAGATGAGGATGAACCATCAGACATGCCACTATTGTTGATTCGGCCAGTTGTAGCCGGTGGCGTGAATGGAAGTGGATGTAGAGGTGTGGCACGTCCCCTAACTGGTGGCTGAGGGTCTGAGTCCATTAAAGGTGCCTGACGTTTTGTTTTTCCCTTGTCCTTTTCAGTTGGGGGTTTTCTTTTCTTACCCCCATCTCCTCGTCCAGTCATCTAGCACCGTTTCATTAAAGTTAGCAATAATGTCCATAATACAAGAATCTCTAAATGAAATCAAATAGGTACAAAAATTATTTACTAAAGCTTTGCAATAAGAGTAAAAGTTCAGTGAAAATACAACATGAACCTAAGACATGAAGAGCTTGAAATAATACAGAATAGCCAACTTAGTACTTTAATTAATCAGATAAATAATTAATACCAAAAACATTAGTTGGTAATTCAAAGAAAACTAAAGAATGTTGTCACCCACAAATCATCCTCCTAAAATGATGTGTTGGTAAACTTATAATGTTTCTGTCCTAACAATTAATGAAATATGAATAACAAATTGAAATCAAAAGTAAAAATATTGCTAAAGTATTAAACGTAGCCCACGTAAGGTTTTCTTTTATTGCTTAAATGGTAAGAATTATTAAGATGCATGCACATATTGACATGATTTCTGGCATTTCCCGGTCCTAAGCTCGTTCCTGATTTGGAACGGGAAAATTTTATTCCTAATTTCTCGTCAGAACACTGTCTTTTTCTTGTAGTAAAGAAAACATATGAAAAACAAATTAAGAAAGTGCAAGTTTGATGTAGGTATGAACACATGAAAGGATTTGTTCATTTGTTGCCACTGGGAGATCAAGCTCTTCACTGAACAAGGAGAAAGCAAAACAGGAGATGCTGGCAAAGGAAGGGTAGTTATTTTAAAGAATGTTATTATGTTTCACATTAGTGAGTACTGTGTACAAAAATCATAGTGCTAAGTAGTTTATAATATTGAAAAGTCTATCTTCTTAATGTTTATAATGTATTTCAGTTTCTGTAAATCTACTCCAAAAGTAATCTCTACTACTGTAGATATTCTATCAACACCAAAACAAAATGTTATTACTTGAAGTCTTCTATCAACTAAAAAATTAATCTTCATCACTGAGCATCTTCTATCTAATATTCAAAAGAAATGAAAGCGAAGCGCGGGCGGGGATTTTCTAATTATACATTATATATACATTTTTTGTAATTTTATTTTTTACAGTACTTTTATAATATTATCACCAAACAACTTTCAACATGGTACGACATTTCTGAATGATATTTGCCAAACACTGTTTTGACTTCTCCGTACAACACTTCTAGAAAAAGTACTTTTTTAGAAGGTACAGTCAGGCCAAACAGACCTAACACGTAAGTTCCATGGGAAGTTGAGCAAAGAGAAGGTCCGAGTCGCATAGATCATTGGAGATATACTCACGTACCTTAGCATGGGCCAAACAGACCCAACAAGTTAGTTAGTAAAATAAATATGGGATGTACTTTTAAATTTTTGTGCATCAAATCATTTATATCTAAAATATATTTTTACAATACCATAAAATATTCCAAAAAACCCACCCGGACCCACCAAAAAAAATATATATATACTATATTTCAAATAAAGAAAGACAAGGAGTAGAAAAAAAAAAACAAAAGAAAGAAAGACAAAAGGACAAAATCTATACTAATTATAATGTGAAGTCCTGAGTTTGTGTCACGAGTTGACTCGGACACAAACTCAGTTCTTAAAAGATTAAAAACAATCCATTTGAAAATAAACCATCAATGATATATAATTAAAGTGATTATATGATACACCGACGGTGTAAATTTTGGACTCCACAATCGGGTTGTGGAGTTGACACATGTCCATTGTTTTAATTATTTAAGTATTAAATATTTCAATCTAGTCCCTAAGGGACACATGTCACTCTTCAGGATCCGCTTGTGTAGTCTGCTAAACTCCACCGCCGGTGTATCATATATAAACCCATATAATTAATTTAAATTTATATATAAATATAAACTTAAAATTAAAAAATTATCATTACAATTGAATATAATTAAATCTAAACTACCCATGTTTATCCATTAACACTGCCACTCTATTAAAAACTGCCCATGTTTTTAACTCACCCATGTATTGGGTTCTTCTCTTCCTTTTGTTTGCTTAATTCAATGAAATAATCTTAAAAAAAAAAAAAAACTGCCCATGTTTATCCATTAACCCTACCACTCTCTATTAACATAATTTTCCTATTTTTCTTCTCTATTCGAGACTTCTTCTTCTTCTTCTTCCTCTCCCATCACTCTATTCTGCCAAAAAAACAAGAGGCTACCATATTATGTTTTCCCAACAATTTCGACAAAATGTGGAGCAATATTACATGGAAAATCATTTTCCATAAGGAATAAAGGAATAAAGAGATTTTCCGAAAACCCCTTCAACGATGTAACTATTTCGTTAATTTTCCATGTCACTTTTGTATATTTTGTTTTTCAAATGAATATATTTGCTAAGTACATTTTCATCTTGGTGTTTTTTTTTTCTCTTTATTGCGCTCTTTGTAATAGCATTTGATTTGTTAACACCTGTTAATAAGGTTATGTTTTCGATAGGGGTTTGATAATTCAAAGCAAAAGAACCCTGCATATGTAACTTCCCGTGTGTTGGTTTACTATTGTTTAATTACTATTCTTTTGTTCAAACCGGAAAATACTATTGTTTACTATTAAAATTCAAATTAATAACCTTTGTTGAATCCATAACTTTTCTTTTTGCGTCTCTGAACATAGCTATGTTGGTATTGCTTAATTTTTCTGTTCGATCGGTGATTCAATTGTTTGTTAGGACTCTGCGTTTGGTTCTTGAAATATGTTTGCATTTTCCGCCGTGGTATGGATCTGTGTTGCATGATCTCTGGCAGTTTGGTTAGTTATTAAGGCTCTTGATTACAATGGCGTCGAAGGGCGTTTTCTATGTTGCATTTTCACATGCTGCCAATTTTATTTGGAATTTCATATGGCTCTTGATAAATATAAACATTATGGCTGCATTTAGTAGAACTGGTGCGGTTGATGTTTAGCAATTGTACAAATGAGAGGTACTGGGTACTGTACATATATGAGATTATTAGAACACAATTGAAAGGAGTTTATACTTATACTTTGTTTGGGTCCAAAACGATGGTAAAACGGTCAAATGATAGTGAAACGGTTACAAATAGTTTTTAAATAATATGTAATCGTCTAATCTCACAGGAATTGTATTTATATCATTCCAATATTAATTTGTGCAAATGATAAACATCCTTAATATATTTTATACATAATATTTTATTAAATAAAAAATCTAACATTTTCTTTTATAATTTTTTATTTGATTTATAATCAAGTTTTTAATTTATTAATTTTTTGGGTTTGCATACGCACACGCTTGTGCCCAGTTACTAGTATCATTAGGGAGCGGAGTCACCCATACACGAATACAACAGGTAAGTAAAGTCAGATAAATATAAATACAATTAGAAATAAGCTTAATGTACAAATTGAGCTTAAACCTTTTCAACTTGCAAAATTTGAGTCTAAACCTTTAAAGATGATTAAATTGGGCAAATTACACCAAATTGAGTTTATTTTGGACGGAATTGTGACAGTGAAATGCACGCGCCGTTATGATAATTTTGAATTTCCTTCCAAAATAGGCCAAATTTTGTACAATTTGCTATAACATTTAGGCTCAATTTGATCATATTTAAAGGCTTAAACTTAAATTGAGTAAATTTGGAAAGATATAGGCCCAATTTTGATATTAGGCCATTAGAAATATTTTAATAACTTAATGGCTAAGTTTTAAGTAATAAAATTCAAATTGAAAAATCTTCAAATCCAGAAATCTTCTTCGCGAAACAAAAAACAGTATAAAAAGAGGATAAAACCTCGCGATTTATACTATGCAGAGACGAATTGGTTCTTTTTACATTAAAACCCTTCTGATTTTCTGCTTGATTTCTAATCTGAGTTGTTTGATAGAAATGGCTGAATCTGGGGATTCAACAAAATCATCATCATCATCGGGATCGGCCTCGGCGGTCCACATCGTTTACACCGAGAGGCCTCAGGATGAGGAGCCTGAAGCCTACCACATACGTACCCTCGCCTCCGTCCTCGGTAGCGAGGAGGCCGCTAAGGAGGCTCTGATTTATAGTTACAAGACGGCTGCCAGCGGTTTCTCCGCCAAGCTCACGCCTGAGCAGGTTGCAGAGATATCAAGTAAGTGTCCCCATTTTTTTTTATTCTTTTTCAATAAACATGGTACTATTTTGCCACCATTTTGATATATGGTCTTTTTTTTTGGCAATCATTTTGATATATGATTTATTATGTTAAAACCGAGCAACAAAAGGTGATAAATTAACTCTGATTTTTTTTTGAGGTAAAAATTAAATCTGATTTTGTTCCTTATATTTGTTATTAAATTTTTTCAAGAATCTGTGACCACTTCTTTTTCTTTTTTTTTTTTTTTTTTTTTCTGATTGAAGTGCTTTGCTTTTTACGTTTTCTCTTTATGAATAATAATCTCTATTATCAATCAAATGAAAATAAATATGCGGGCTGGGTTTAGTATACATGATTTGGAGACCAATTAGGAGTTCAATTTCTGTTATTTATTAGAAGAAAAACCTCTCTTGAAATTGGTCATTTTGGAAGAGTAATCATCGGGGGAACATCCCTATGGTTAAATTTTGATTTTTTTTTCCTTTTTACTTGAGTATCCTATTGTGTAGTTTAAAATTGAATGGTTAAATAAAGTCATTTAGAATAACTTCAAGGATATGGTAGTTTATTCAAAAGAGAATGAAGAACTCTTGGCCACTTGGGCTATTGCAAAATCCGATATATAATCAAATTTGAGGAGCTTATTCTGAGGATGGGATGAGGACAAAAATGAACCATTTGTTGCTCTTTGACTGACTTACTTTGTCAATTGTTATGAAGTTCTAAAATGGCTCTTTGTTTTCAAATGTGCTTATATGTTTAGGAATCTCTTCAAGGTATTTACTGTTGAGTTACTAGAATTGCAACTTTTAAAGACATTATTTTAACAATTAACATTTTCTAGCTTAAAAAAATAACATTTGGTTAATTTCTGGTTGTATTTGCATTATTGCAGCAATTCTAACTTCTTAAGGATTGCAAATTCATTATCATTCAAATTAAAAATGTGTCAATTTCTTGTGGTTTGAGCTTTTTTTTAAAAAAATACATTAGATTGTGTGAATGGATGTATGTGTGAAGAGATGTGACAGCATTGTGCTAGTTTTGTTTTCGAAACAATATTTTAGCCTTTTAGGTATGAGTTCAAAGAGAATACTTGACTCTTGGAAATAGAAAAGGAGGATTAATTTAGAAATTAACCGGTAGCATATAAACTTATGATGCATTCAGTAATTGTCATTTGGGATGAAGTCCTATGGATTTACGTAGAAAGCATGTTTTGTGCTTAGATGACAGAGCAGCATAGCGTCACTTAGGTCGGTTTTATGGTTATGGTTTGTTGCATATATCTTCTTTTATTTCTGTGAATGTAAAAGTTCTTGTTACATATGTTGTAGTAATATTTTGAAAATTCCATATGAAACTCAATAACTTGATTCTGCAACAATGATCTGTGGCAGAGCAACCCGGTGTTCTTCAGGTTGTCCCAAGCAGGACACTCCAGCTGCATACTGGACCGGCGACCCTGCACTAAAGAACAAACTTTCTCCTATCTTACTATACAAAAATTCCTAATAATGGTCTCCTTTGTGTAAAGCAGTTTTACCTGTTCCTGTTCCTTGCACCCTGTCGTGTATGCTTCACTGTAATTGATATTTCAGTCCATGATGCATATATATTATAGACATATTTCTAGCACTATCTAAATCTATGAAAAATGCCGGAGAGTTTATCCTTTCCATTTTTTTTACTACTGAGTTTATCCATTCCATATTTAAGGAGGAAAATGAATTTTTAGAGCAATGTGAACAGATTGAAAAAAAAAGATGGAGCCTATGTGTTAATAGTCAAATATTCAGCATTTGAGTAGTGAGTACATTCTCCAGCAAATTCTACAAAAGGTTTCAAAGTGGCCATGGCCGACGAAGACCGGAAATTCAAAACTAAAGATTATCAAACAATCACACACATACTTTATAGGGTGTAAATTCTATTAGGATCATCATAAAAAGGGTGCTTTTTAGGATCCCATTAAGATGATGCCACTTAATCAATTTTGAATCACCACCAAGATATATTTTACACCCTCATTTACCATATAAACTCTTATTAATTGCATTAATTCACCCTTGATTCTAGTTAAGATTGGATAATTAGTGAAATTTCTTTTTCATCTTTAGGGATATACTTTTAAGAGTAAATTTTATTATTTATGATTATTCTTGAAGATTACCATCAATCATTTTTTTCTTCTGAAACCATCCACACCCATTTATAACTCTAATTAAGACTTTTAATTTCTTTTAATTAATATTTATTAATCAAAAGAATCAAATTATGATGACCAATTAAATTAATTAATATTTGAATTTGTTTTAAACCAATTAAATTAATTTGCCACTTGTAAAGAAAAAAAATCTTGTTTCACATCCAAAACCAATCTTAATTTTTTTTTAAAAAAGTTATGTTATAAGGCAAAAACAAAATTTATTAAAAAAATTATTAAAATTAAGTCACATTGCAAGTAGAAAAAAAAGAAGTTAAAAATAAAATTTATTAATAAAATTATTCAATTTTAACTAAGGTTAAAATTATGTTAAGATTCTCTCAAAAAAATTATGTTAGGATAATTAATAAAAATTTAATTAGGTGTGGTAGGGTGTAAATTAGGATTTGATGATTATTCAAAATTGATTAGGTGACATCATTCTAATGTAATCCTAAAAACACTCATTTTTAGGATGATCCTAATAGAATTTAAACTCTACTTTATAATAACATGAAGAATGAAGTAATACCATTCTATAATCAACGTCACCCACAGTTATTATACACCAAAATAAGATATATCAAAATAAAAAAAATTGCAATGGAGTTGTTTATATTACAATTTACAATTGGGGTAAAATTGTAAATGTACATGGTGGTGTATAATCAACGGCTGAGATTCATTCCCAAAAGTCCTATGGATGGTTGGATTTAATCCACCATAGGCCAAAGTCAACTAGGAAAAGGATTGACCTTTGACTTTAAATCCTTAATTTCTTTTAATTTAATTAATTAAATTAAAGAAATTAATTAAATTATGTTGAAAATACATTTGGGCCGCCCCATCTACTGTACAGATTGGGTCTGGACGGCCCATGCCCCTGAAATTGAAATCAGGCCCTTCCCGGATTAAAACTTTTACAAGTTTGCAATTAAGGACAAATGGATTAGGGTTTAGAATTCGGAAAGGAAGATGAAGGAATTTGGCGTGACATCTTTTATTAAAGTTGTTCAAAATATCATGAAGAATACTCTGTCCAAATTTCAGCTCATTCCGAGCTCGAAGGAAAACTTGTATTTTTTGCAATTAAGGACAGGATCCAATCCCGGGACCAATTGAGCATGGCGATTTCACCATTAGCTTTGAAACTTGAACTACATGAGTTATATAATCTATATGGAAGAATCAAGCCATAATTGCCACTTTTCCTAACTTTTAAATTTGCAATTAAGGACATTATGGCTGATTGAGCTCGGTTTAAGCCATTTCCTTAATCCGATTTTGATGATACTTAAATGGGAGCTTAGTGGCATCATATTGAGTGTAATTTATTGGTCAAGTAATGAAGAATCGAAGTTCGTGGCGTTTGGAAGTGATCTCTGCACCATACTACTTCGCTGCACTTGACTTTTCACCCCTTTTTGCTGCACCAAGCTTTGGAACCTTCTGGAATTCGAAAATTATGTGATTAAATGTGATAATTATCACATTTCAAGGGTCAAAACGTGCTGATTATGTGGCTTATTGGGTTGGTTAGAATTCCCTTGATTTAAGGGATTTGATTCACAATTTAAAATCTGAGGATCAAGATGAATCAGAATGGGATTAATCTCAGCCGTCGGATCCTCCTAACCCTAGCAAGCCACCCCCCTATATAAGGAGGCAGCCTCCAACGTTTTGAAGGACAGCAACTCTACATCAAGACATCAAAAGACAGCAAATCATCATCATCAACGACAAAACACTGACTCCAGGTCAAAAACATCTCTCCTCAGAGAAAAATCTTCAAACAAGCTTCGTGCTTTCAATCCTTTCAAGCCCCTGCGCTTTCAAATCATCTTTGTGAATCAAGTTCTCACTTGATAATCTTTTATTTTTATTTTTCAACCTTGTTTTTACAAGTTCTCTTCTTGTATTTACATATTGGTTGTATTCAAATCTTATCTCTTTGTCAACAAAACAAGAAAATAATTTTTCACAGCATTTCATTTGTCATCTAGATCTGGAATCAATGATTTAAACACTTAGGTGTGACTTTGATTCAGGATTCACAAATCGTTTGGTATTTTTAATGTTTCTGCACTTCAAGCAAACATTTACTTTCCATCGCACTACGTATTTCATTTTTACAACAAAAATGAACTTTTATTTTTCTTGCTCCCTTTTATCAATTTCCGGTTAAAATTGGTTGGCACGCCCGGTACCCTTTCACCAATATCTCCAAAGAGATTTTTTGACGCGACATCTCTTTTTGGCACGCCCAGTGGGACTAACAAGGATTTAGATCTCATCCTGGTGCTGTTGAAAAGGTTTTTATTTTCTTGTTCTTTTTGTTTTTTATGTTATTTTCCTTTTCTTTTTCTTCCCTTTTTTTTCGTTTTCTTTGCTTTGTTTGCTGCACTTGCTATGTCGGACAAGGAAGGAAATGGGAAGAGGCCACAAGACCTATCTAACCACGCCTTGGACCTTCTTGAGGGCCAAGGGTCGGGTGGAAAGAATGGTGCGGTCGACCCACTCATGGTGCTGCCAACTCCGTACAACACTAGTCTTGAGTTGTGGCTTGCTATTCGTGCTTTGACGCAGGCCATCGAGAAAATGGACAATAATGCCGACAGGGTAGCACAAGAATTGGCCCAAGCAAAGGCCGAATCTCGACAAAATGCCCAAAACTTTGCTAATTTGAACGCCGCACTTGGGGGGCAAAACCAACACTTGGTGCTGGTGCGACAACAAGAAGAGTTGCCCGCACCACCTCCCCATCATGGTGTGAATAACGAAATTCCAATGAATGGTGTGAATAATGCCATCAACAACGGTGTGGACAATCAAAATCTTCCACCCATGAGGAATGGTGCTGTTCAAAATGATCTTGGTGCGGAGAATGCTCTTGCTCGCCAAATCAACCCTATATTGCCTCCGGATGAAGTGATTGCTGACAATCATGGTGAAATGAATCAAGTTGAGGCAAGAAATGTTGCTTATGTGCCACCCCATGCTAGGGTGAATGGCGCAAACAACAATGGTGCAAACCACAATGGTGCAAACAACCATGGTGCGAACAATCATGTTGTGCAGAATAGAAATGGTGCAAGGAATGGCAATGGTGCACACCGCCAAGCCGCACATCACCATGCTGCACCTCCACCACAAGTGCCCATCGCACCATATCAAGAGGCTATGCCTTATCAAATCAATAGAAACCAGATTGCCAAATTGATACAAGACATTGTTGGCCCTGGATTCAGGAGAATGAGCCGTCCAACTTTCCAAGCTCCATATCCGGAGGAGTATGATCGGCTATATCCTTTCCCAAGGGGATATAAAATTCCTGAGTTCAATCCCAGCTTTTAAGGCCTCTCTGGTGAACACTCCACTTTGGAGCATATTGCTCGTTTCACTATTCAGTGCGGAGAAGCAAGTTCTGGTTTCCATAAGTTGCGATTATTCCCGCACTCCATTACTGGGAATGCTTTTACTTGGTATATTAATCTCCCACCTAACTCCGTTAGAACGTGGGAGGAAATGGAGAGAGTTTTCCACACTCAGTTCTGTAGAACCGAACCTGAAGTTTCAGTGGGTGACCTTTCTCGCTTGTACCAAAGAAAAGGAGAATCAGCGGAGGACTACCTTGCTAGATTCAAGAAGTTGCGGAACAGGTGCCGTACCCCACTCTTGGAAGCAGAGTTCGTGCACCTCGCACATAATGGCCTAGACCTTGAGCTTCGAAAGAAGTTTGAAGGTGTGGACTTCAGAGACTTCTATGAGATGTCAACTAAAGTTGCTAGATATGAGACTTTACTCCGTAAAGAGGCGGAAAGAAGAAGTTCATCTTATGGCACCTATTATCAGGAGCCGAATTATGAACTTGATATGGCTGAAGTGGTTAAAATAGACCGCCCCATTGAATGCCCATCCTTGGTGAAAGCTGGAGTTGGACATCCTCAAACTCAGCAAAGATTTGCCAAGGCATATCAGCAACAAGTCGAGAAAAAACCATATGATTGGAGCCGCACCTACTCATTTGATGTTTCAAAGGCTGAAAATATTTTTGATTTCTTGCACAAATCAGATATGATCAAGTTGCCCCCAGGCCATGTCATACCTCCGCAAGAAGAAATCAAAGATAAAAAATATTGCAAATATCATGACTCGTGGACACATTCCACCAACGATTGCATCGTCTTCAAAAGTGTGGTGCAAGAAAAAATTGAAAGGGGTTTTCTCAAATTCCCTGAAGCACCTAAAAAGGAGATGCAGGTTGACAAGGATCCATTCCCCGCACCCATCCATATGGTGTCAATCAATTTTCCTAAAGATAGCCGCTTGACAAAAGAAGAAAAGGCCAAAGGTGTAGCCATTGAAAAAGATGGTGAAAATGCAACAACAAAGGTGACGGATTCGGTGACGGAACATACCAACACCGACGCACCAAAATCCAAAAATGGAGCTGGTTACCTCATCACCAAAGTGAAAAGGTATGGCTATGTTGATCCTGAGCCAAAGCCTTTGGGTTTCCAAAGCACCAAGCCATTGTCACCAAAGTCAATGGCATTGAGGCTCCAAAATCCGAGAAAGAAAGTTGAGTATCCTCCACCAATTCATCCAATGGAGTATTTGGTGCGTCCTAAAAGTTCACAATCAAATGTTGCACCTAGAAGGAAGCTTTATGCACCAACTTCTCATCACCAAGATGAGGAGGCCGCACCAATAAAAAGGAAAGCACGAAGACTCTCTAAACCAAGAGAAGGTGCTCGTGCGAGATACTCTCAATATCAAGAGAACAAAAAATGGCATGAAAAGCCATCCACTTCTTCAATGACGCCATCATCCTCTGATGTGGTGCCATCAGTGGCAAAACAATCCCAAAAATCCTTGAAGCTTGATTCAGAGGCTAGGAATTCAACCAAACATGGTGCAAAAAGGTCAAGGAATGAAATGAGGCCTTGGTTAAATCAAAAGAAAGATGAATACCGCACCACCGTAGTTGAAGAAGAAGTTGCACTTCGAAAGGAGCATGCACTTCAAAATATTCGGCCAAGGATGGTGAAGCCGACTCCAAAAGCTAAAAATGGCACTTGGCAAAGGGTGCAACATCCTAAGTTCCCCAGCCAGCCCATTAAGTGAAATCGAAAGACTTGGAGGCGCCGTGAGCTTCGAAGAAGGGCCAAAGAAAGAAAGGAGATGGAAGAAGCTCCTATGGAAGTAGATGAAAGAAATGCCGCACTTCATTACTTCCGCAACTACAATTGAAGAATTGGTATCCAAAGGTTATAAACCATGGAAAGCCAAGGCTTTGATTAAAAATGCAAAGCTAGATGAAAAAGCACTTCTACTTAATTGGAAGGAAGCTGAACTTGATGCTAGGGCCAGTGCCTTGACTGAAGTCGCACTTGACCATGACATTCCTGACATCAATTATTTGGCTTGTGAAGGCAAAATTGACATGGAAACTATTCTTTTCTATCGAAAACTTGCCGTTCTAGCAGTGCAAAAGCCAGAAAACAACACCATGTCCAACATTGATGGCGCAAATAATGATTGCACCAATAATGGTGAAGGCAATGGTCGTGCACCAGAAAGTGACTTGAAAAAAAGACTATCCAACTACTTCGCACAAAGTTCCTTGGAGAATTTGGAGCTCGAAGTTGATCCTTTGGCACCATTCAAAGTCACCACAACTATGACCATCAACGACATAGTCAAGAAGGGCGTGGAATATTGGAAAGCTGAAATTTTACTTGAAACAGCTTACTTGAAAGAAAGACATGCCAACTTCAAGAAGAAAGAAGCTGAACATCTTGAAAAAGCAAAGCACCTTTCCGATGAGCGAAGCAAGATTGAGAAAAATGCCGCTCATGTTCTCACACTTATCACTCGCAAATGGGCGGATGATCTTGACAACCTCTCAGTGAACCTTAGTTCATTTGGAGATGTTATGGAAGATGGTGAGAATATTACCACTCCAAAAGATGGCGCACTTGAGGCTAACTTGGCCAAAAAGGCCAACCTCAATGCTGAAAATGATACTATGGGTGAAAATGACACCATGCAAGCGGAAGAATTCAATGAAAAATCCGAAAATTCCATTGTTTTTGGCCAATTCATCGTAGATCTTCTTTGCAAGGTTCTTGTTTTACCTTGCACCTTTGCAGCTATGACACAAGAAAAAGTGGATCTTGATGAACCACTCCCACTTGGGAAAGACAATGACATTATTCAACTACCTCAAAAGGAAGAAATTGTACACTCGGGGGGCAACATTGATGGCACCAAAGCCATAGTGTTTACCAAGCCTGATGAACAAGCCACTTTCCACATTAAACCTTTGTATATCAAAGCTCATGTTGATGGCATTCCTATGAATAGAGTGCTAGTTGATAATGGTGCCACAGTTAATCTTTTGCCATATTCTTCATTGAGGAAGCTTGGCAAGTGCACCGCTGACTTAATTAAGTCTAATGTCACTGTTAGTGATTTTTCTGGTGCTATAAAAGAAACAATGGGAATTTTACCCACACAACTCACAATTGGTTCAAAGACGTCACTCTCCGCATTCTTTGTGGTTGATTCAACTTCAACTTATAATGCATTGCTTGGAAGAGATCGGATTCATTCCAATTGGTGCGTACCATCATCCCTGCACCAAATGCTTATGTTTTGGAATGGTGCAGAGGTCGAAGTGGTGCGGGCAGATACCAAACCATACAAAGTTGAATCCCATGCAGTTGATGTGAGATTCTACGATGGTAGTACCGGACCAATCAGATTCATGGGCCAAGACAAGTATGGCCGACCAGTTCCAATTCTTTCTACACAAGAGATTGAAAAAGATGCCTTGAAAGAGGCTATGGAAAATCTTGTGCGACCAAATGCTATCATTCCATATAGGCCGCTTCCTAGTTCTCCTATCATTGAGGAGATTCCATGAATCCACACCAAAAAGAAATAGAAATGGCCAACGACACTTTGAAGAAGTTGTCGGCCTATTCACTTGAACAAAAGCTTCAATGTCTAGAGGACTTAGCCGCCCCAATTGCTAATGCGGCTTATCAATATCAAAGTAAAAATCAAGACGAGATCACCATGGATGAGCTTGACCATGCCCCCATGAAGCTTGATGATCTCAAAGCCGAAGTGCAAGATCCTTTACTTGAAATTGATCTTGGCACCGACGGCAAGCATAGGCCAGTGTACATAAGTCAACTCTTGGTCGAACAAGATAAGCCACAATTCATCGCACTCTTGAAAGAGTACAAAGATTGTTTCGCATGGGACTATGATGAAATGCCTGGCTTAAGTCGAGAATTGGTTGAGCACCGACTCCCAATCATAGAAGGACACCGCCCTTATCAACAACCTCCTAGAAGGATGGCAAATGATGTCATTCTTAAAGTTAAAGAGGAAGTTGAGAAGCTTCTTAAAGCCGGTTTTATCCGCACTGCAAGGTATGTAGAATGGATTTCTAACATTGTACCTGTGGTAAAGAAAAATGGTAAAATTAGGGTGTGTGTTGATTTTCGCAACTTGAACTCAGCCACCCCTAAAGATGAATATCCCATGCCTGTTGCAGATCTCTTAGTAGATGGTGCCGCCCAACATAGGATGTTATCTTTCATGGATGGACATAGTGACTACAATCAAATCTACATAGCAAAAGAAAATATTTACAAGACCGCTTTTCGATGAATTGTGGCACATTTGAGTGGATAGTGATGCCATTTGGACTCAAAAATGCCGATGTGACATATCAAAGGGCGATGAATGCCATCTTCCATGACATGATTGGTAAGTTTATGGAAGTGTATATTAACGATGTAGTGGTCAAGTCTCATAATTCTTTAGACCACATCGATCATCTAAAAAGATCATTCGAAAGAATGAGACAACATGGCTTGAAAATGAACCCTTTAAAGTGTGCTTTTGGCGTTGGTGCAGGTAATTTCCTTGGATTTTTGGTTCATCAACAAGGCATCGAGATAGACCAAAACAAGGCAAAAGCTATTATGCAAGCCAAGGCGCCATCCACCAAAAAGGAGCTTCAACGATTCCTTGGACAAATAAACTTTTTACGAAGGTTCATCTCCAACACTGCTGGTAAAACCAAAGTGTTCTCACCACTGTTGAGAGTGAAAAATAATGAAGAGTTTCAATGGAATGACGAGCACCAAGAAGCATTTGAGGCGATCAAAAATTACTTAGCATCGCCGCCTGTCTTAGTTCCTCCTAGGAAAGACAAACCTTTGTACTTGTATATTTCGGCCACAATATCATCTATTGGATGTTTGTTGGCCCAAGAAATAGAAAAAGGAAAGGAACAAGCAGTGTATTATCTAAGTCGGACTCTCACCGATGTTGAGAATAGATATAGTCCGATTGAAAAACTTTGTCTATCACTCTATTTTGCAGCAATAAAATTACGCCATTACATGCTCTATTTTAACGTGTATATTATTGCCAAAACTGATGTAGTGAAGTACATGCTAATTCGGCCCATGCTTAAAGGCCGACTCGGAAAATGGTGCTTGGCACTTTCTGAGTTTAGTTTCAAATACATTCCGCAAAAGGCCGTTAAAGGCCAGGCTATTGCAGATTTCTTGGTTGATCATCCTTGCATTGATCTTGGTGAGGAATTTGAAGATGCAGCTGAAGTCATGGAGATAGCATTGGCACCTTGGATACTTGAATTTGATGGTTCCAGCACCACGGATTCAGCAGGTGCGGGCATTATCATTTCATCACCTCAAGATGCGTGCACCATGATGGCTTTTCACTTAGATTCTGATTGCACCAACAATCAAGCGGAATATGAAGCACTCATCATCGGATTGGAGATGCTTAGGGAAATGAAAGCCTCATTCATACACATAAAAGGTGGTTCATTATTGGTTATCAACCAACTCACCGGTGAATACAAATGTACAAGTCCATCTTTGTTGCCATATTACGCCATGGCTATTCAATTGATGGATGAATTTGACGATGTGAGCATTTAACATGTTCCTCGACACCAAAATGAGGGAGCAAATGTTGCAGCACAATTGGCATCCGGCATCAGCTTCCAAGATGACATATGGAAGAAAGTGGTGCATGTTGAAAAAAGAAGTATGCCATCAGCACTTATTAGAGAAAATGTGTTCGAAGTGTGCAACATAGACCATCACCACGCCGATTGGCAAGAACCATTCATTCGATACCTCAACAATCCATCAATAAAGGTTGATCGAAGAATAAGGACTTTGGCCGTGCACTACACCTTGTTGGCCGACGAATTGTATCGAAGAGGTGAAGATGGTGTTTATCTAAGATGCTTAGATAAAGAAGAGGCCAGAAAGGTGGTGAAAGATGTACATCAAGGCTTGTGTGGAGCGCACCAAGCCGGAAGAAAAATGAGATGGCTTATACGCCGTCATGGCTTTTATTGGCCATCGGTGCTAAAAGATTGCATCAAATTTGCTAAAGGATGTGAAGAATGCCAAAAATATGGACCTAGTTTTAGGCTTCCATCCGAAGAATTGCACTCAATTATAAAACCATGGCCGTTTAGAGGTTGG
Source organism: Corchorus capsularis (assembly GCA_001974805.1). Taxonomy (NCBI): domain Eukaryota; kingdom Viridiplantae; phylum Streptophyta; class Magnoliopsida; order Malvales; family Malvaceae; genus Corchorus; species Corchorus capsularis. Next base: position 46,433 of record AWWV01013905.1, on the reverse strand, counting down.
GCAATTGATCTAATTGGAAAAATTTTCCCACCGGCCAGGGGAGGAGTGTGCTTTATCATTGTTGCCACGGACTATTTCACCAAATGGGTGGAAGCCAAGGCAATGAATAATACCACCCATGTGGAAGTTAAGAAATTCATAGTGGAGAATATCATTCACCGCTTTGGAATTCCATAAACACTTACAACGGATCAAGGCAAGAACTTTGATGGCAAGATAGGTGTGGAGTTGGAACAAGAGTATGGCATTAAATTTACAAGGTCTACACCATATTATGCCCAAGCAAATGGTCAAGCCGAGGCCTCCAACAAAGTAATCTTGTCTATCATTGAGAAAATGATCAAGAATGCACCAGGCAAGTGGGATGAACATTTGCCAAAAGCATTATGGGCATACCGTATGTCTCAGCGTTCCAGCACCGGTGTAAGTCCTTATAGTCTCACTTATGGCCATAATGCCATAGTGCCAGTAGAAATCTTGGCCAAGTCGGCCAGGGTAGCATTCCAAAATAATCTCACTTGGGAGGAATACAATGAATCCATGATGATTGATCTTGAAGATGCGGAGTCAGAAAGATTATCGGCACTAGATCATTTGCAAGCTCAAAAGAGAAAGGCCGAGAGAAGCTACAACAAGAAAGTACGCCGCAAGACTTTCATCGAAGGAGAATTGGTGTGGAAAGCTACTTTGCCTATTGGTAAAAGAGATAGAGTTATGGGGAAATGGACACCTAAATGGGAAGGTCCATTCCGTATCAGAAAAGTGCTAAAGAATGGCGCATATTGGCTTGAAACTCAAGATAGAAAGTATCACCCAAAGTTCATTAATGGTAGATACTTGAAAAGGTATTATCCAAGTGCATGGAAAGCCAATTCTATGCCGGAACCAGAATTTGAGCCAATTCCTGAAGAAGATGGTGTGGAAATTATGGCAGTGCAGCAATGTACGGCCATTTTATTCACCAACGTGTAGTTGAAATACTTAAAGCACTAAGTGGACATAGCCGCCCTAAGTGCATACTTGCGGCTTTTAAATTAAACAAAAATATTTTTCCTTTGATTTTCATTAGAAGATATTATTTTTGTTGTTGAAAATATTTTTGGTGATCAATTATAAATGAAGTGTGGCTCAAAGCCATCTTTAGTGACAAAAATTACTTTTGGCACCAGCACCAAAGAATAAAAGCTTGAATTTTAAAGCTTTGATTTTTTGCCAAAATTGAAATGCAAGGCCGAAATTGTTAAAGGTTTTATGGCTTTGCACCACTTGCAAGTAAGGCCATTACCTAAATTCATCAATTATTGGTTAGTTGGTGTAGTCAAAATTTATACCACAATCAAACATGAGTAAGTTTTGAATGGCTAAAATAAATTTATAAGTCATAAGGTAGGAAATATTTTGGAAATTAAATTTCTAGTTGGCTATATAAACTTAGCCACTTATGCAAAAATTTATAGTTTGGCAAAAGCATGTGCCACCAACTCAAGTTGCAATTGTTCAAATGAAAGTGCATAAACCAAAAATTTAAATTATCCATAAGCACCATAAAAACACAAAGAGGTGCAATAACCATATTTTCTATCATATTTCTTGTTTTTGCCCAGGGATTTAGGAAGGAACTTCCTCCAAGAGTAGAACTCATCTTCATATGAAGTAAGAAGACTCTCAAGGGAGCCCTTTTCCATGATCACCTGCTCATAGTCGGCTATAGACTTGGAAAGATCCTCAGCTTCCTTCATGATGTGATTGCAATCCAGTAAAGCCGATTTCTCCCTCTCAGCAGACAACTCAGCAAGCCTGTTCTTAATAGCACCAGCCCTAGCCGTGATGGTGTCAAGCTCATCTTGAAGTAATGCCTCCTCATTGCTTAAAGTAACCTGGTTACGAGCTTTGGAGACATCAGAATCAAGTTTGGCTTGCCGATCCTCATATTGCTCTTGTTTGGTGCAATATTCATTAAACTTAGCAAATGCGGGATGCCATTTAGAAAGGAAAGACTCAAAATGCCTGCGGAAGTTGCGCCAAAATTGAGATTCTCTTGACTCAAGCTCAGCTGCAGCGGCCAAAGTAAGGGCATAGTCATAAAAGGCTTCCAAGGAATCAGCATTAACAGCACTGTTGATATTGGTAAGAAGTTCTCTAAGGCCTTGCAAAGCCTCCAACAACTCGGATTCCGAAGGTGCGTGAGGACGTGAAGCTGCTAAAATCCCAGAAGTTTCCGGCAAGACGTTTGAGATGAATATTTTCAAAGAATCACACTTCTTAGCCAGTGCAGCAGGGTCCTGAAAGAAACCACCAAGTAAGTATTTTTACTGTAATTATGAAATATTCATAAAGTGCGAAAGTTGGTTTCTTACCGAAAAGAGAGAAGCATTTGAGGTTGGTGCCACCAAAGTTTCATCATCGGAAGAGTGCGAATTAACATGCTGAGTTGATGGCGCCACATTTAGATCAACCTAAGATCAAATTTGGTGAATAACATATATTTGCCGAATTTAAGAAGCAAAAGAAGTAAGGTGCGAAATTTACTTGAGCTTGTGCAGAAGATTTGCTGGTCGAAGCTTTTGGAGCAAGTGCAGGTGCAGCATTTTTCTTCCAGATTCCAACATTGGAACATGGTGCAGCACTAGTGGCAGCCAAGTCAGGAATTGGATCCTTTGCCATCTGCACCAAGGAACCAAACACTCAGAAGGTGAAATTATGGAACATGATGGTGTATGAGTGAATCAAAATGTAGAAGAAAAGTTTACCTCATCCAAATGGTCCATGACATTATCTTCATCTTGAGAATCAGGGTCCATGTTTGTCAAAATTTTAGCCAACTCCTCATCAGCAGGTTGCACTTTGGCTAAATCATCCTCCATGTCACCAAGTGAGGTGCCGCCCAAGTGAGTGTCTGCATCATCTTGTGTGAATTTCTAGATTAAAGTTACTTCATTTTGATCATCTTCCGAGACCATGGGAGTTGGAGAAAGTGGAGGAGGAGAATAAGTTGGTGAATCATTTCCAACTTGTTCACGTGGAGAAGGACTTCTTGCCACCTTGATCAAAAGCAAAAATTAAAGAAAATGCATAAAGATTAAGTTACAAAGTGTATTTCCGATATATACCTGAAGTGGAGTTCCACCAAAGGAGGAGAATTGGTAGCATTTTTGCCGTCCATGTCAGCTTCAATGGGAGTTGATTTGCTCTTTTTTGGCTTCTTTGATGGTTTCTCTCCATTCCTTTCATTGGTTGGTGCAGCTCGTTTTGGTGTAGATGGAACCCTTGTCTCTTTTCTTGGTGCAGGGAATGACTTAGCTACGACAACAAGAATTTAGAAACAAGTGATGGCAAGAATGATTAAAGCAAACATGAGAAGGAAATACCTGAAGGAAAGTTGAGCCTAGCAAGCACTGCTTCAACGCCTTCATGGCTCACTTTGCTCCAAATATCGCACCACTAGTCAGTGAATTCAGTGCAGCTTGAGGCAAAAGGGGGTGATGTTAAACCTCTCAGTTTTTCGCTTCCCTTCCATCAATTTGTGGGCATCATCATAAAATTTTTTATCAGTAAATCCATCCCTTAGATGACAGCACCGATTGCTAGAGAAGGTGGGAGGTGCAGGAATTTTCTGAGTATAACTGAATTGTTTGCTGAATAATGGAGGAAAATACATCTCAAAGCTTAGCTTGAACTTTCCACCAATTTCAAGGCCAAATGGAAGATCCATGCTGATGAGATAATTAATCCAAACCTTCTTTACCACCTCAGAATTATTGAGTGTTGGACATAATTTAAACCAAGAAGGACCCACGGGACGGTGCTGAAATATGAAGAATTCATGCTCTTTTAAATCCCAGAAGTACCGAAAAATGTAAGCAGGTTCATCATACTTTGGCGTCATTCCTTGATACAAAGTGCCATAGCAACGTGCGGAAGCATTGAAGGGAGATCTTGTTGGTGCTAAGCTAGGGAAGTACATCCAAGCCCATAGCTGCACCACCCATAGAGGACCACTCGGTGCGAGAGTTTTCTTTTCAAAGAGATTGAATAAACCCCTGTACACCGCACTGAGCAAAAATTGCCCAAAGGCCAAAAATCTACCAGAAGCCATGATCTTGGCCAATTTAAGGTGCTCGGGTTGCAGCCCTTTGAAGAAGAACACAACATGAACTTGTTGATGAGGCACAACATGAAGGCCGTTAGTTCTTCTATATCAGGAGGGTTATTTCCAGTCTTCGCACATGCACCAATAAAAACCCCAAAAGTTGGCTTCGCACCATCAGGCATAGCAATATCAAAACCATTTTCTTCCTCCGAATGGATAGACATGGCGCTAGAAAGGCCCACAAGGGAAGAAAAAGGCATTCCAGCACTTGTTCCAATAACAAGAAAGTGCAGCCAGTAAAGTACCGTCATATTGGAAGTCATGCTTGGAAAATTGGACGAAAGTTAGCAACCCTTGTTCTTTCAATTGATCTCTACGGTACTTCACAATCCTATCAACCCATTCAGGCCACCCTTTTGAGCCAGTGGGCCAAGATGGAGGTTTGGTAAGCCACATGTTCCAGTTGCGATCACCTAATTGAAAAGGGAGAGGTGCGCTTTGATGCAGTGGAAAGTGCTGGCTTATCTCTTTTGAAGGCAAGTCAATGAAAGAATTTGCAATGAAATCACCCTGGTATTCGAACCTATTCCGAGAAATCTGCATTGCATATTCAAGGTTGTCCAAGGTGCTTTCGGAAAATTTTTGTTTGTCCCTGCTTGCTGCACCACCCTTTGTGTTAGTATCTGCACCAAACATAGAGGAAATTGTTGTTAAAATTCTTAACAATGGATAAGCATGGTGCGTAACATAAAATTGCAGCCCTCATGATGAGAAATTGAGGCAAATATGTGGCAAAAGCAAATTAGGGTTTGTAAGCCCTAAATCGCATGAAAGTGTAAACAATGGCCTAATTATTCCATTCGGCCAACATGCAATTTTTTGGAATTAAAAGCAAAATTGAAATCTGCCATATTACTGTTGAAACAGGAAGTACATATGTGCATGGTAATTTTGCTATAATGGTGCAAAGGATTTGAGCTTGATGCGATTGCACCATGAAAGAAACAAAACCCTAAGGCTATATGCCTTAATCGCATGAAATCATAAAATTAATGGCTTAATTTTTTCATTCGGCCATCATGCAAAAATTCAAAGATTTAATCAAAATAAATCTGCCACTTATTTTTCCAAAAACAGTATATGTATATTTGTGGCAATTTTGGTTACAATTGTGCAAAAATTTAAGCTTTGGTGCGATTTGCACCATGGAAAAATTGGTTCGGCTAGGGTTTATACCCTAGGCCGATTTATGCAGCAACTTTGGCACCAATTGGATGCCAATTTGTTTAGAAAATCAAACAAATATACATTCACAAGTCAAGTAGTGAATCCAAGCCAATGAATTTCGAAAATTGAGTAGCAATTGGATTGAAACTACCTTGTGTGTTGGATGCTTTCTCTTGTGCCACCATGGATCTTAATTTCGATTGGTTTGAGGATGGTGCAATTGATTGTTTCCTAGCAGAGGAACTCGAAGTAGCAGGTTTTCCTTTGGAGGAGGGCTTGGCGGCATCATCATGAGAAGTTTCCCTAGCCAAATCTGGCTTGAGGTTCCGGTTATGGCTAGCATTGCCATCCGATTGCTTGGTTTCCTTCGGTGCCATGGCTATGTCGATGAAGCAAAGCTTGAAAGCAAGTGATGAAGTCGATGAAGCTAAGGGAAGATGTCGACGTCAATATGAGGCAAGGAAGGGAGGAAACTTTCGGCTAAAGAAGTATATGGGGAATTAAACTCTAAGTAATCTGTATTCTTAAATAAAGAATAAAGATTAGGGGGGCATTATTTATACCACAATTTACAATTGGGGTAAAATTGTAAATGTACATGGTGGTTTATAATCAACGGCTGAGATACATTCCCAAAAGTCCTATGGATGATTGGATTTAGTCCACCATAGGCCAAAGTCAACTAGGAAAAGGATTGACCTTTGACTTTGAATCCTTAATTTCTTTTAATTTAATTAATTAAATTAAAGAAATTAATTAAATTATGTTGAAAATACATTTGGGCCACCCCATCTACTGTACAGATTGGGTCTGGACGGCCCATGCCCCTGAAATTGAAATCAGGCCCTTCCCGGATTACAACTTTTACAAGTTTGCAATTAAGGACAAATGGATTAGGGTTTAGAATTCGGAAAGGAAGATGAAGAAATTTGGGGTTATATCCTTTATTAAAGTTGTTCAAAATATCATGAAGAACACTCTGTCCAAATTTTAGCTCATTCCGAGCTCGGAGGAAAACTTGTATTTTTTGCAATTAAGGACAGAATCCAATCCCGGGACCAATTGAGCATGGCGATTTCACCATTAGCTTTGAAACTTGAACTACATGAGTTATATAAGCTATATGGAAGAATCAAGCCATAATTTCCACTTTTCATAACTTTTACTAAATTTGCAATTAAGGACATTATGGCTGATTGAACTCGGTTTAAGCCATTTCCTTAATCCGATTTTGATGATACTTAAATGGGAGCTTAGTGGCATCATATTGAGTGTAATTTATTGGTCAAGTAATGAAGAATCAAAGTTTGTGTCGTTTGGAAGTGATCTCTGCACCATACTGCTTTGCTGGACTTGACTTTTCACCCCTTTTTGCTGCACCAAGCTTTGGAACCTTCTGGAATTCGAAAATTATGTGATTAAATGTGATAATTATCACATTTCAAGGGTCAAAACGTGCTGATTATGTGGCTGATTGGGTTGGTTAGAATTCCCTTGATTTAAGGGATTTGATTCACAATTTAAAATCTGAGGATCAAGATGAATCAGAATGGGATTAATCTCAGCCGTCGGATCCTCCTAACCCTAGCAAGCCACCCCCCTATATAAGGAGGCAGCCTCCAACGTTTTGAAGGACAGCAACTCTACATCAAGACATCAAAAGACAGCAAATCATCATCATCAACGACAAAACACTGACTCCAGGTCAAAAACATCTCTCCTCAGAGAAAAATCTTCAAACAAGCTTCGTGCTTTCAATCCTTTCAAGCCCCTGCGCTTTCAAATCATCTTTGTGAGTCAAGTTCTCACTTGATAATCTTTTATTTTTATTTTTCAACCTTGTTTTACAAGTTCTCTTCTTGTATTTACATATTGGTTGTATTCAAATCTTATCTCTTTGTCAACAAAACAAGAAAGTAACCTTTTCACAGCATTTCATTTGTCATCTAGATCTGGAATCAATGATTTAAACACTTAGGTGTGACTTTGATTCAGGATTCACAAATCGTTTGGTATTTTTAATGTTTCTGCTCTTTCAAGCAAACATTTACTTTCCATCGCATTACGTATTTCATTTTTACAACAAAAATGAACTTTTATTTTTCTTGCTCCCTTTTATCAATTTCCGGTTAAAATTGGTTGGCACGCTCGGTACCCTTTCACCAATATCTCCAAAGAGATTTTTTGGCGCGAACAGGAGTAATAAACTTGCAAAATTAAGAACTAAAAGATGAAGAATGGTTCTGTAGAAGTTGGTTTAGAAGGGGAAAAAAAGATGAGGATTACGCTAATTGAATAAACCTTGAGTAGTTAGTGGATAAGATGAAGAAGTTTAATGTTTAACCAACTTTACAGATAGCTTGAAAAAAAAAATTTAAATCACATTGATTGAATAAATCTAGAGTACTTAGTGAATATAAGATGAAGAAGTTTAATGCTTAACCAACTTTATAGATAGCAGTTTTGTATTTAAGTTTAATGATTTTTAAATATTTATTTGTGAGTCACTAAGTTTGTCTCCTAATCAACTCGTGAGACAAATTCATGGATTCACATTATAAAAACTAGACTTTGGCACACTCACTCCGTGAATGTAATTATATATTTACTTTTTTAATGAATTTTTAAGTAAAAACTTTCACATATTTTTTTAAAATTAAATTTTTAGATGGTAAGTGATTGGTAGTTTTTACTTTCAAAAGTTAGTCTTCCTTTCAAATTGGTAATTTTTATTTTAAAAAAAATTAAAAATACATTTTTACCCTTTAATGGTTGATTTTCTTTCAAATTAGTAGTTTTAGTTTGGGTATTTTTAAATACCACCCCCTTTTACTAGCTACTACCCCCCTGAAAGACATATTTACCCTTGATGTCATTTTCCTTCAAAATTTATACTCTCAAATTCTCTCAACCTTAATTATTCAAAACAACATCTAAAATCATGGAGGGGCAACGTCATGGGATGGGCAAAGGATTTCTCCGAATTTCAGTAAGTTAATTATTTCGAAAAAAACGCAAAAAATGGTTGATTTGAGCCGAGATTTCTGCTCGCGACTGGATCGCGACCTACAGTGGCTTGGGTCGCGATCCAGTCGCGACCCACCGTCACGACCCGCCGACACCTGAGTCGCAAGCGACGGTGGGTCGTGTGTGACTCGGGCTAACAGTGGGTCGCGACCTAGGCCTATTTTAATTAATTTATTAATTATTATTATTTTTAGATTATTTTATTATTATTTTTAGATAATTGTTTAAATTATTAAATTATTTAATGATTAATTAGTTGTTATTATTATTATTATTATTTAATTATGTAGTATTATTATTATTATTAATTAAATTATTATGAAATAGTTATTATTAATTATTTAAGTTTAGGATATAAGAGTTAGGATTATTAAGTATTAGTATATTTTATTAATTATTAATTATGATTTTATTAATAATTGAAGAGTTATTAATATGTTTAATTATTATTAAATTAATTAGTTAATTCATTAATTATTGCCATCGGGCATTTGGCCTAATGGTAGAGTGCTGGACTCTTAGTTCTAGTATACCTGGACCATGAGGTCTTGGGTTCTACTCTCACGGAATATGAATTTTCTTTGTAATTTATTTGTTTGTGTATTTAGTATGTTGGTAGTTATAGATAGTGAAATAAGAGATTTGGCAATTCTATTTGATATATGTATGTTTCAATTTGTAAATAGGGAAGCCAACAATGTATTAACACGATAATCATGTGGTGCGGGACTTCTCCCGTCGTTTGTAATCTCTGATTATTGATTAATGAAAGTGATTATTCTAAAAAAAGTTCATTAATTATTAATTATGGAATTTAATAATTAATTAATAAAGTGGTTATTAATAATTTAAGTGGTAGGATTAATTATGGAATTTAATTATTATGTACTATATAATTAAGAATTTTTTATATTATTTGAATAGAAAAAATTACAAAGAATAAGTAAAAATAATAATAGATAAGTTAATATATTCCTAATAATAGATAATTTATTCCTATTATTATTATTAATTGTAATTATTAATAATTGTAGAGAGGAGGAGCCAGGAAAGCGATCCCGAGTGTTGCTAGACAGTTGAGTCTGGGGGATGATTCTGGCCCGCGGCACACTAGGAGACGCCATGTAAACGCCTCCATCCGCAGGGAGAGAGAGGCTGAGAGGCAACATAGAAATCCTATACAGGTTGAGGACGCTGATGCTGAGAGAGAGGAGGAGGGATACTGAAGTGCCAGAACAAATTAGGAGTTTGTGAGAAGTTGACAAAATGGCACCAGACCATGTCACATAGAGCACGGGACATGATTGATGGCACCGGGTTGTCGCACCTCCATACGACCATGTTCAGTCACGTGGATACACCACTGATATGTGCGTTCGTCGAGCGATGGCAGCCTGATACGAACTCATTTCACATGCCTCTCGTTGAAATGACCATCATGTTGCATGATGTGTGGCATATTCTTCATTTGCCAGTGGATGGACGTATGATTTCTGTTGATGCTACTATTTCGTCCTTGAAGAGTTCTTGCATAGAGATTCTGGGTTTGACTCAGGAGGATTTTGAGGTGTACTGGCAGAGTGGCGCTGTCTTGACTGATTCGATCATCGATTTATGCTCAAAGGACCGGCTTGACGAGACTGTGGCTAGAGCATGGATGTGGGTGATGGTAGCTTCTACCTTGTTTGTGGATAAGAGTGGAAACCGAGTTAGACCGAACTGCCTGCTTGAGTTCCAGGATGGGTTGGAGGATGCTCATGAGTATTCATGGGGATCAGGGACATTAGCTTATCTCTATCGTCAACTTGGGGTGGCTAGTAGAGGAGATTGTTAGGGTATTGTTGGTTGCCTTACCTTACTGCAAGCGTGGATATACGAGTACTTTCCATGCTTCCGACCCCAGCGACAGCGCTTGATTGTTGGACCGACTCGCTTTGAGCTTGCACGTGGAGTGTCCGACTTGAGGACAGTCGGTGGACCGGCTTCACTCATTGCGTGTTTGTCTTGACCAGCTTACCGCATCTGAGGTAAATTATATTAAATTGAACTCATTGCGTGTTTGTCTCTTGATTCTTCAAGCGTGTATTTGATAATTAGAAATAACATTTGTAATAAAAATTATAACAATAATAAATAACACTAAAAATAAGAATAATACAAATCTAATAATAATAACAAATAATCAAAGTATTACCTGATATCAGTTAGTTGAGTCTCAATTTCCTTGTTCACCTTCGTCCATACTGTATCCAGAGAACTAGTGGAAGAGTTAAGCCATTGCTTTAACTGAGCGTGTGCACTCTCCACTCTACAAGTAGTCGTGTAGAGCTGGAAAAATGAACCCGAAACCCGAAACCCGCCCGAACCCGAATCCGAAATTACCCGAATTGACCAGAAAAGTCAACGTCCCGAACCCGCCCGTACCCGAACCCGAACCCGCCCAAACCTGAACCCGAACCCGACCCGAACCCGAGATCAAAATAATATTAAAAAAATCAAGAATTATTTATAAAATAACAAATTTTCATTATTGTTTAGAAAAAATCACATTTCTTCCTTTTAATATTAAATAAAGCTATTACATATAAATAAATAAGTTCAAGTTCTTTATAGGTTCAATTAAGGGTCCATTAGCTTTTAATTTGTTTAATCTAAGGCTTGCATTTTGATGATTTGTTTAATTTAATACTTAATTTGTTTTAATTTGCTACAATTTAGTATTAATCAGCATTAAATAGTTTAAATTAGTGTTGAACTATATGTATTTTATATTTAATTCAGTTAATTTAAATGTTGCACACAATACACAACTTAATAATTGTCGGTGGCGTTGTCTTTCCAAAGAAGAGTTTTCGCTTTTAGCAAGTAGGATCATTTTCTTCTTGAGACCTTTTACTTTTTTTCATCATGTGTGAGTCTCTGAATGTCTCTAACGATGAGACAGTTCTTTCGTTAGTATTTTTTAACAATTACTCAATCTTTATATATGCTTCCTCCTTCCTCCGTTCCAAAATAACTGTAGTTTTTTGGATGAATGTGGTCCTAGGAATATATTGATTATCATGTTATATTATATACTCTATCTTATTATATTATAATTATCAATAAACTTATAGTAAAATAAAAGATAAACAATTATTTTTCTTTTAAAAAAAAGCTTGCATGTTGAATCAGGATGAACCAGAAATTCGATCGACTCTGAATATCGAAAGTGAACCCGAGCCCGACCCGGGTCCGAACCCGAACCCGACCCGAGCCCGAACCCGAAAATACCCGAACCCGAAAATACTCGAACCCGAAGTACCCGAACCCGAACCCACCCGAACCCGCCCAATTGCCAGTTCTATAGTCGTGTTGCCCAAGTGTAGCACATTGTTCGTCCACGCGGAAACGAACTTCTTCTTGTGCACTAACCATGTCTGCTCAACATAAGAAATCACCTGCGAAAATAATAAATGTACGACTAATAAATAAAATTAAAAATAATAATAACATTAATCATAAATGCTACGAAAACTAATACATAATGCCACCTGCGGAAACTTCCTCCATGCATCTCTCATCTTCAAAATGGCTCTTTCGTATTCGACTTCTGTTTGAGCTTCCATGACTGTTTTCCACTTGACGTTCTTGAATCGTTGTGCCAAGTCCTTATTCTTTCCACAAAGTTTGTAGACTTTATCTTCTACATCCTTGTTGATGTGCCAAGTGCAAAGCAAGTTGGCAGTTTCTGTAAAAATCTCTGAAATCAGTCTCATCAACCCCAATTCCCGATCAGTCAAAATAACTGTCGGATTCACATCAGACCCAATCAAAACCTTCAACTTCTCCACCACCCAATGATAACTCATCGCGCTCTCATCCTTCATCATTGCATATGCTATCATGAAGTTCTTATTACATGGAGTCATCCCTATAATTTCGAAGAAAGGCATCTTGTACCTGTTGATTTCATACATAAAATCCATGCCAATGAACTGGTGGACAAGTTAAGATTGCTTAATAATAATAAAAAAACAATAAAATTATATCACTAAATATAAAAAATAAAGTATTACCCGTTGGTTTTGTAGGTCGAATCCATGCCAATGAACCAATGGTAGTTTCAGACTAATTTCGCTGATTTTGGATATACCATAAAAAGATGAGTCAACACGTTTGTTTCCGGGTCAGCTTGCTTCCAACAAATATAATTATTTTCCCTAGCTGGATGGAAAAACCGATCCACAACATCTCTACCCTTGAAACCAACCCTCCGCAAACGAGCTCTCTCGTTGTACATGTGTCTTTTGGTAGGGTAGTCCACTGGATGTGCATCCTGAATAGCCGCATGAATAGCACACGGCTTTGCCTGAGCCTTCGTCATGTCCCGCTTTTGGATGCGGGACTCCACTCATCTGTCGATGTCCCTCCGCATACACGTGTACAACGAGAGCAAAGTTGTGCATACCCGTAATACCTGGCAATACACGGATCCCAAGCTGCCACAACTCTGAAATTGTTGGACCCTTATCTGGAAAGGACATTTGCACGCTTTCGTCTTCGTAAACTTTCGCACAGCAGAATCCAAGTCTCTAAAAGTCCCCCTGTACCGTTCACCCCGATAACATCTCAAAAGCTTCTTCCTACCATTATTTTTTTGCGAAGAAATAACAAACTCGAAACCAATTATAATTGTAATTGATTTGGCCCATTCAATTGCTTCTGAATCGGTCTGAAACCTTTGCTCAGTCTTGAAAGCTCCGCTGTAATCTATACTGTCACCAAAAAATTTTCCAATGAAACCTACAAAATTTAATTAACAAATATTACTAACAAAAAATGATTAATTCGCCTAATAATAACAAAAACTAATTAATAAATATTATAATTAATTATAATTAATTTAATTAAAATAATATTAATTTAATTTTAAAAATCAGCCCAGTCGCGACCGACCTGTGGCTCGGTCGAACCGGATCGCGATTGGCCAGGGGACTAGTTGCGTGACGATCGCGACCGAGCCACGGGCAGGTCGCGATCCGGTCGCGACCGACCAAAATTACAACCCGAAACTAAATTTTTCTAAATGAAAGAATTTTTACCTCGTTTGGCGTCGATGGCTCGTTATCGTCCATTTCCGCAGTTGTTCAACATTAATGAGTGTCGATAATCCGAAGTTTAGAAGTTTAGAAGTTGAGAGAATTTTGAAAAAAAGAGAAAAATGAGGTAAAGGGTAAAATAGTCCAAGGGGAGGGGGCGGTGGCTAGTAAAAGGGGGCGATGTTTAGCAATCCAGTTTAGTTTTTGGCATTTAAGCATTTTATCAACTGGGTTTGTTTTCGAGTCAACTCGGGAGACAAACTCAGAGGCTCACATTATAATTAGTATAGATAATTAGTATAGATTGCAAAAATCTCTTGATTGTTATTATTACATAATTTTGCAATAATTTTGTAAGAAATTGGAGTTTTTAAGTAATAATAATTTTGCAATAATTTTGTAAGAGATTGGAGTTTTTAACCGAATGGCGCGTTTGGTTCATGGAATCTGATAAACCCTTGGGGAATAAGATATTACTGAAGCAGATTCTGATGTTCACATTACCGTAATATCACCCAAATCTTATTTGGTTGGGATTCCCTTACATTACCATAATATTACCCAAATCTTATTTGGATGGAATTCCCTTAATATGAGATACACTTGTTTGGTTGGGGGGAATATTTTGCAAGCAAAGTGGCTAGATTACCCAACTACCCCTTCTTGAATCAAAACCAAAAAATTGTCTAAGACACCTTTTGGACAATGTAACCAACCCAAAAACATTTTTAATTCAAGCACTTTTAATACATGGGCAGCCACTAACATCAATGAAACCCAAAATCAATTTTTAGCATCAATTTAGTGCCAAAATGAGCATTCTAAATAGTTAAAAGTGTTTAAACATAATTATATATCTATAAACCACTATAAAAATGCATTCAAATCTTATTTACTAACTATATTTTCCAACATAAAATATAAACAAAATGGTAAACACTCCAATAACAAATCATATAATCAATTCTTTGGTGAATGAGTAATGTATTGCATTATTGTTAATTTGAGGAATTCTTTTCTGGCAAACTTCTTTGCCCTCTTGATCATTGAAATCCCAATGCTCTACGAATCCAGCTTCTATCTCTCTTTAATCTGTATTGTAGACACCCATTTTTAACCGATATCCTTTAAAGTAAGTTCAAATTGTTTCTTAATGCGCAATTAGAGGAGTTTTGGTCACTTTAGTTTAGGTTAGCATTTAGCCTTTGCTAGGTTGCCTTCCTTAATTTAGAAAAAGCCCAAAAATATTGTCCCAAAAAAATTGTCCTTCGCATATTACAATGGCATCTAGGCATATCTCATTATTCATTTCTAGCATTGCATTAAGCTTGCATACATAGTGCATATCATATTTGCATAATAAAAATATGCACTTGCGTAATAAGTAAAGAAGAAGTACTTAGGACTGAGACCACCCTTTATTGGACTATAATCTTAAAACTTAGCTCATTGGCTTATTTGGTTTATGTTGAGCTTGCATTTGGGCATTTTAGCTTTGGGCTTGCATTTAAGGCGTTGTTTGCTTTTTGGACTCCTTACTGGATACTTTGATGCATTGGGCATGCTATTTGATTATCGTGAGAAAGGAAGGCTCATTTCTTTTAATTTTATCACAAGGGAAAAATGAAAGAAAATATTAATCTGTTTGCATTTATATATGATGATAGAAAAATGAGTCCAAATCCTGTTTTTGTCCTAAGCTCTAAGCTCTCTCCAACTATTAGCAACTTCTTTGATTAATTGGTGCCATAGAACGAAACCAAGGCGGTCCCATGAAAAGTCCCTTCTCTCCATCCAATACAAACAAGCAAGAAGAAAACAGTTAGTTTCTGATGCCAAGTTGCTAATTCCTTGCTCAAGCATCCACCATCACAAAGTCACGAGTCCCTCGGCAGCAAGAAAAAGATAAAAAAAAAAAGAAGAAAAGGCTCATCCTCTTTCCCTTTTGAAATCACAAGGGCAGAATTTAGCAGAATTCAAATGGAAGGAAATTAGTGAGAACAAAAGGGGCATCTCATCATTTAATTGCCACATGCATCTTAAAGCAGAACATTTAAGCAGTCCACAGAGCATTTTTTCCATACATTATGCATATAGTCAGTTTCAACAGTGCATTCCATAAGCATACACTTTAGTGCATATCAGCATACAAAGGCATTCAAATCAATTTTTCATTACCATGTCAACATTAAAGTGAAGATCATCAGAACATAAT
Organism: Corchorus capsularis; assembly: GCA_001974805.1. NCBI lineage: Eukaryota > Viridiplantae > Streptophyta > Magnoliopsida > Malvales > Malvaceae > Corchorus > Corchorus capsularis. Next base: position 30,793 of record AWWV01013905.1, on the reverse strand, counting down.
TGTAGTAGCATTTCATTACAGCTTTCCTTGCAATTCTCAGTAATCATTATGGCATTCAATAAACAATGGCAAGCATTCATGGTTACATTAGTAGCATTTTGTAGTCCATAAACCAGCAAGCTTAATTATGCAATAGCACACGTTTAGCATCTACATTTTAGTTCTTTACATTTACTTTACAGCAAGTTAGCATGTGCAACATTATAGCATTTACAAGGCCACCTTTCAAATATTTTTGCACTACATGTCAATTTTCATTTTAACATATGAGCATAAGCATATGGTTGGATTTCGGCATAATACAGTAGGAATAGGTGCATATGAAGACTCTCTGACAATCAAACTTAGGAAAACCGCATGATTCAAAATAAAAAAAGGGCAAGCTCCCCATTGGTCCACGTTGGCACACATGCACAAAAGAGAAAATATATACGTGGGAAATTAAAGAGCCAAGAAATTCATATCACAAAACAAGGGATAAAATCAGAAAGTTGCTAGAGTGTAAACAAGCGAAATAACAAGGGCTCAAAGATAAATAAGTCACTTGAGGAAGTGACTCAGCATCCCGACAGCTCAGCAATTCCGTCTACAAACTCTGCAAAAGGCCAAAATTGATCAATGAACACGTTTCAAGCAAAATGGCTGGAATCTTAGAAAATTCAAAAATACAGAAAGGACAATGACTCGCATCTTTGGTACAAGCCTCCAGCTCAGCTCAACAGCTAAGAACAGGCTCCACTCTTATCTCATCTTAACTACCTGCACCAGAAGGAGACAAAAAAGAACAGAATACAGAGACTCTCTCTCACTGGCTTTTCGAAAAATAAGAGAACTTAGGGAATTTTGGGAGGACGAACTAAGGTCACAAAGCTCTTCCATTTTGGTAGAAAAACAAAAAAAGAAAAAGAAAAGCTTTTAGTGAAACCGAAAAGCCTTTGCTTTCTAGAACAAAAAATACAGGCACTTATTCTCTCACTCTCGGATTATATGACTATCTCTCTCTAAATAGCTTCCTTTTTCTCTGAGATAAAACAAGGGTTCATAGAAAGAGAAAGGAAGCTATCCCGACGACATTAAGTCTCGCGTTTCCGGCTATCGAAAGTTCAGATTGAAGATCGGATAAAGGCATTTGAAGGATAGAGTAGAGCCATGCAACATACTTGACGATCAAGGTCAACGGGTAGCACATTTCCGAGATCGGAGAGCTTAAGAGGGTTTCGGGAAAGCTCGATTTGAGGAGATTTTGGTGTGCTTTTGGGCAAATAAGGCTCGGATTCGAACTCAGGGTGAGGAGGCGACGAGATCTAAAGATTCGGAGCTTTATTGGCGGTAGATTTGAACTCCGGCATGGTGGAGCCACCAAAAAGCGATTTGCGGCGGTGGAAGGGAGATTAGGGTTTTCAGTCAAAAGAAAGGTTTGAGGAAGATGAAGATGAGTGGCGTTTTATAGTCTGTACAAACCAAGGGCTAAACGGTGTCGCTTTTGACTTAATCCGTTTGAAAAATCTTCAAACTTAGGTATGGCTTCTCATTTTAATTCAATTTACTCCCCATTCAGCATATTAAAGTTGTGGTTAGCGCAATCAAGTCCTAAAATTGGTTATTGCTTACAATTTAGTACCTGTCCTCAAAAAAATAATTCAATTGAACCCTTAATTCAAAGCTTTGTTAACAAATTAATAAATCATTTTACTAATTATGTGAAAAGAATCAAAAAATATATGAGAAAATATTCTACATTCATGATCATGCATTTCTTTAAATGTTGTTGATGCCATGCTCATTTGAGAAAAATAAATTGACTCCAAGTATGGAATAATCGGTTGGAATGTAGACAATATTTGTCTGTTTCAATCCGAGTTTCCTAGGCTTGAAACATCTAAAAGGGGGTCTTACCAATCAAGTGGAAGGTGCCCAAATAGTGTTTCTCGTTTCACACGGTAAAAACATTTTAAACCGAAATACATGCATCATATGCATGCTTAAAAGCAGTCAAAGACTTAATTCAGGGAAATTAAGTAAAAGCAGTAAAGGACTTAACTCAGGGTAATTAAGTAAAAGCAGTTAAAGGACTTAATTCAGGGTAATTAAGTAAAAGCAGTAAAGGACTTAATTCAGGGTAATTAAGTAAAAGCAGTTAAAGGAATTAATTCAGGGTAATTAAGTAAAAGCAGTAAAAGACTTAATTCAGGGTAATTAAGTAAAAGCACTAAAGGACTTAATTTAGGGTAATTAAGTAAAAGCAGTCAAGGACTTTTCAGGGTAATTAAGTGAACACAGTCAAAGTCTTAATTCAGGGTAATTAAGTAAACACGGTAGTCAGACTTAATTCAGGGTAATTAAGTAAAACCAGCACAAAATTAATTCAAGGTAATTAAGTAAAACCAGCACAGATTTAATTCAGGGTAATTAAGTAAAACCAACACATACCTGATTTAGGGTAATTAAGTAAAAGCAGTAAAGGACTTAATTTTGGGAAATTAAGTAAAAGCAGTAAAGGACATAATTCAAGGTAATTAAGTAAAAGAAGTTAAATGACTTAATTCAGGGAAATTAAGTAAAAGGGTAGTCAAAGGCTTAATTTAGGGTAATTAAGTAAGAGCAGTAAAAGACTTAATTCAGGGTAATTAAGTAAAAAGGCAGTCAAAGACTTAATTCAGGGTAGTTAAGTAACATCAGTAAAAGACTTAATTCAGGGTAATTAAGTAAACACAGTCAAGAACTTAATTCAGGGTAATTAAGTAAACATAGTGAGGAACTTAATTCAGGGTAATTAAGTAAACATAGTCAAAAACTTAATTCATGGTAATTATGTAAACACATCAATAAAGGCTTAATTCAGGGTAATTAAGTAGAACCAGTAAAAGACTTAATTCAGTGTAATTAAGAATCAGTAAAGGCTTAATTCAGGGTAATTAAGTAAAACAGGCAAAGAATTAATTCAGGGTAATTAAGTAAAACAAACAAAGACTTAATTCAGGGTAATTAAGTAAAACAAGCAAAGACTTAATTCAGGGTAATTAAGTAACAGTCAGCAAGGACTTAATTCAGGGAAATTAAGTAAGATCAGTAAAAAACTTAATTTAGGGTAATTAAGTAAAATCAATAAAAAACTTAATTCAGGGTAATTAAGTGGGATATTAAATAACTTAATCTAAAAAGAGATTAAGTAAAACAATAAAAGGGCTTAATTCATGAAAATTGAGTCAGTAAAATAAAAAAGAAAATAATGAAATGGCCTAATTTAAAGAAAATTAAGTCAAGATAAAGAGGACAATAAATTTGGCCTAATCCGGGTAAGCAAAAAAAAAGGAACAATTTGGTTCAAATAGAGAACTAATTAAGGTCAATTATAAGTCATTTAAGTTGGACCAAAGATCATAAAATTGGGCATGAAAAGACTAAGCCTTAAAGAAAAGAAACAACCAATGATAGAAACCCATAGTTAGTCCTAGACTAGTCAGTGCCGTCATTTTGACGGGCGTCGTGGGGGTGCTAATCCTTCCCGACGCGTACCCGACTCCCGGACCATAGACTCTGGTTAAGCGAACTTTATTAGGTTTAGTATTACCTTCGCCAAGCTTAGGTTAATATTAGGTTTAATAATTGGATAGGTGGCTAATCACACCTAGGTAAAAAAGATTAGTGGCAACTCCCATAAAAACACAGTAGTTTTCCCAAAGTCGTTAAACGGTAGGGTTCAGTACCCCGTACCCGCACATTGCGACATCTATACATATTCAAGCACCTAATGTAGCATGAGGACGCATCAAAATCAAATTCAAAGGCAATCCTAATTAGTAACAGATGCTTAAGCAAAATGCAAAATCACATAATTTAGTTTTTGTCTTAGAACCGAAGCATATAATACTCTAAAACAAGAACATAATAGACTTAACACGTGCGGCATTAGGCATATTCACAGAAAAAAACTTGTATATCCAACCAAGGAAGCAACAATGAAATTCAAATAAAAAATATAGATTATATTCATATAAACATATTATAGACTAATTTCAATTAAACAATCTACACATATACATTCATTTAAAATAGATTTCAATTGAAGCATCAAACATATATTGCATTCAATCAAACCCCAATTTTAGAAAATTTCCAATTAGAAATAATTAAATTTCAGAAAATTCCAATTGGAAACATAATTCACAAAATTCCCAATTGAAAACTCCTAAATTTCGGTTTCGGTTACCAATTTAAGAAAACACTCAAATTAGAACCCTAATTTCTTTGAAGTCATAATTAAGAACTATAAACTAAAACCGCCAATGAAAATTTTGAAACCCCTAATTTGAATTTATAATTGTAAACTCCATTTCCATAATAGAAACACAATCAAACCCATAAAACTACCATATACACCCTATTTAAGTTGATATTCAAATATTAGAAACAAAATCATGGAAAAAAATCCTTACAAACTTGTAGTAGTAGATGGGAACCCATGATGGAAATTGAAGTAGCAAAACCACAAAACGACCACAAAAATGCTTAGCAAGATGAAAAAAAAGGTTGAAAGGGAAAAGAATATAGAAGAATCAAGAGAGAAAATATGCTTAGCTGGGTTTTTTCTTTTTTTGCAAAGCTTAGCTAGGTTTCTAATATGAAAAAATAATGAGAAATAAAGCTTTTTCTTTAAATTTTAAGGCTGGTAAATGTTATAATATTATGCAAACTTGAGGGAACAATTGTCCAAAAGGGGAAAAACATGGGGGCAAAAAAGTGGAAAAAAAAAACAGATTCCCCCGAAATCTCACATAACCTAACAGCCCCATGCGTATCAGATTCCAGTAATCTGTCCAAAAATCCAACGTGGCAGCAATCAAACATTCCCCCGTAATATTTCAAACCCGTGAACTGTTAATAACACATTCCAAAAGGGCACATTCCTGGAGTAATCTGATAGAAACCGAAACCAAACGGCCCGAACTGTTATGATTTAGAACTTTTTTCCCAAAGCATTGTAGTTTTAAAAATATTTTTCCATCTCTAGTGTTTTGTTGCCACATCATCATTATTTTCATTTTTTTATTTGAAATTAAAAAGAAACCAAAACACTTTTCTCCCTATCTCCATTCCCCCCATCCTTGTTATCATCTAAATAAAAGTTCCTCTCTCAAACCAACAAATAAATAAAAAAAAACTTAAAAAATTTAATAAAAAACATAATATATTTTCATTTCCGATAGTTAATGAATTTATGGTTATTAGAAGAAGGAGAATCCATCAAAATTTTCAATTTTATAACCTTTGTGGGGAGCTTTTGGTGCGGCAAGTGTGGGGTAAGACTAGTTCCGGCTCCAAAGGGTTTGAGCCGACCCCTTTCTTCAAGTGAAGATTGGGTTTGAGAGGGAAATACAACGAAAAAGCTATTCAGCAAAAGTTCTGAAGAAGTCAAGTTGCAGCGGCTATGGGCTATACGGTGGAGAGGTGTCTACTTCAAAACCATCTTTTTGGGGAAGACAATATAGGCTCTGTTTGCCCTGTTCTTTGATCCCAAAGACAGAGCATCACACAAAACTCATGATTTAAAAGAAAAATTGCATTCATTCACTTCAAGTAAATGGGAAATACACTTTTAAAAAGGGGCTTGAAGAAATTAAATGGGAACACTTTTTAAAGGGAAAGAAATCAAATAAAAGTGATTTGAAAGTAATGTGGTGAACGAGAAGAAGCTCTGGAGATCCGAATTGTTGAAGATAAAGTGGAGACCACGATTATTTATAGACACTCTACTGCGGTAAAGAGGGCGCTACCGTGGTAAGGAGAGCTCTGCGATGAAGAGTGCTTTCACAAAATGAGATTTGCTGTAAAATGTTTGGTAAAGTGAGTTTTGCGGTAAAAGAGGTGCTACCGCAGAAATGGCTTTATGAAGAAGAAGATAAAAGCTCTGTTAGTTCCTATTTTTCAAACACAAGATTAGAGGAAGCCATGAAACTCACAAATGAAGAAAATAATTCAATTAATTCAACTTATATGAGTCGGAAATACATTGTGAAGAAAATCTTGGAAGAAAGAAGGTGGGAACACTACTTTAAGGGAAAGAATTCAAAGAAAAGGTGATTTAACAGTGATGAGCAAAGCAAAAGAGATTTCTGGGAGTGAACGTTGTTGAAGATGAAGTGGACACTGCGATTATTTATAGGCCTTCCACTGCGGTATGATGCCATTTGTGGCCATGATTTCTGCCGGAGACTTTACCAACGCTACCATGGCATCTTCTATATCCATATGAACAAATATGCTTTTCCTCCTTTTGAGTTCTCGTTGCCTTTAAGGGTGTCGAGTCCGCTTCGTCTTTAGTCGTATGAGATTCTCAGCAGTGCAGCAAGTCAACACTATGGAGATTCTTTCCCTTCGTTGCCATGGTATTATCTTTGAAATCGGGAGCAACCTCCAAACAAGTTGTCCCTTCCAAAAATAACCTTGATAGGCTATTCCCACCTTCACATACCTCCAAGCCACATCTTCACAAGGTTTTCCCGCTTCGTGGTCTTAGTCCACGTTTTCTGTAAATTGAAATAGTTAGCGTGTTTTATTGTTGTGGTTATGCTTTGATGCCGTAAATAAATATAAAAATACTTTATTATCAATAATTATTAGTCCCTTTGGCTATATTCTCTCCTTGGCATCTTTCCTACGACATCTTTGGCTTCCCCTTGAGTGGCGCTGCAGATGCTTCTACCATGCAACGTGATGGTGGAGATTCTTCTGCCGTAAAGAAGAATTTATTTGTATTTGCCGATTTAGTGGACTTGGGCTATTGTTGGTGGGCCGTCGAACCACTTGTGATGGGAAGAGAGGTGTGGGGCCCCTTTTGGGCCTTTTATGTGTGTGAGATACATTGGGTCTATTTGTGTATGTGATATATTGGACTCTTTTCTATATGTGTGTGATGTGCTAATGACTCAATACCAATGTGATGGGTTTCTACTAAGATTTATGGATGTGGGTATTTTGTGAAAATAGGGAAAATATGGAATTTTTAGTATTTTGACTATGGTAAGAAAATTGGGATTTTGTGTTTAAATGAGCTTGATTATCCCAAATTTAACCCTTAACAACTTTTTAAATGAATAACTCAATTTTTAATTGAGTTCCAGGAGAGAAAAAAAAAGGTTCAAATACTTTGCAGAAACCTTTAACCTAGTTAATTCAGAACCATGGAAGGAACTTGCTTCATTATCAGTGGAAAGGTTCAAATATTTTGCACCCCACCAACCGAATTCTGAATTGTGGATTGTCCTCCGTAGACTCCATTTTCAAAGAAGGAGCCCCAATTGATGGTTTATGCCAATTTACTTTCGGTTTTTTCTTTGAAAAAGAGCTTTTACTCAACCATATAGCACTAGCAGGAACTCTTGCTAATATCGGATTAATTTTTTTGTTGGTAAAAAAAATTCAGTCATTTGAATAAAAGAAATCAAATATTAGTACCCCCATTCAAGGATATGAATCACTGAACTTGTAAATACTTCAATTTTTTTTTGAAAGCGAACTTGTAAATACTTCAATGTTTTGAACCCTCAACGTTCAAGAATCCTTATATATGATCGATTTCTTGCAAAATCAAGTGCCCATGGTTTCTATTGAAAATAAAAAAGTGAATGCACATCGGATCACGGTTAATTGATTTAGGAAGAGGGATTGGAAGAGGTGGAGAAGAACGTGAAGGGAGATGCCATTTTTTAAGGTTAACGGCATCATAATCTAAAGCAATTTAATTTAATTAACTAGAAGATAGGATATAGTGATGATGTGTAGAGCTGGTAAAATGAACCCGAAACTCGAAACCCGTCCGAACCTGAAATTATCCGAGTTGATTAAAAAAGTCAACGTCCCGAACCCGTCCGAATCTGAACCTGAAAATATCCGAACCTGAGACAACCTGAGCCTGAACCCGAACCCGACCCGAGCCTGAACCTGAAATAATTTGAATTTAATAATAATTTATAAAATAAAATATTTTATTGGCTAAAAAAACATATTTCCTTTTAATATTAAATAAAACTATTATATATATACTACATATTATTTGAATAAACATATGGAAATTACTAAAAGATCTGTACCCCGGATTAATGAGGAGCGAGAGAACTAATTTTTTTTCGTCTTTTCCCACTTGGCCGATTACTTAAATGCCCTAACTTTTGATTCTTGAGGTGATTAAATAACTAAACTTTTTGGTCACTTCTCAATTGACTTTAATAGAGTAGTGGAATTACTAAAAGATCCCTACCCCGAATTAATGATAAGCTGTGTGGAATTACTAAAAGATCCCTACCCTGGATTAATGATGAGCTGGAGAAGTAATCTTTTTCGTCTTTACCTACCTGATAGATTACTTAAATGTCCTAAACTTTAATAGAGTAGTGGAATTACTAAAAGATCCCTACCAAGACTTGCTTTTGGAGTTAGAGAATTTATTTTTTTAGTCTTTTCGTACTTGGCAGATTACTTAAATGTCCAAACTTTTGATTCTTGAGGGGATTAAATAAGTAATCTTTTTGGTCATTTCTCAATGGACTTGAATAGAGTAGTGGAATTAATTAATAAATGATCCCCATCAAGGATTGATGAGGAGCTAGAGAACTAACATTTTTCGTCTTTACCTACTTAGCAGATTACTTAAATGGCCTAATTTATTATTCTTGAGGGGATTAAATAACTAAATTTTTTGGTCATTTCTCAATTGACAAATGACTCAAAAAGTCGCATGTCATATTCCTTTATTTCCTTCTTTCCCCTTACCTTTTTGGTAATTACAAGATTTCTAGAACCAGATTTAGTTAATTGCACCCTTCCATTTGTCAATTCCACAAGTGCTTGCATTTATTGACTTTATTTTTTTTTCCCGTCGATTATTTTTTGACAAATCTGTACCTTAAAAAAAATAGAATAATCCCAATAAACACGTCAAAGCCCTGCCTCCATTTTAAATTTACGACGAAAATCTTTTAATATATGCATGGTGATAAATAACGATTCTTAAAAAAAAACGCCCGTAACGTCAGCGCGGGCCGATCAACTTATATATATGAATATAATAAAATTTATATAATAATGATCACAATTAAATGATTCAATAATCAATATAAAAAGTGCTAAACTACTAAATATATCTATATATATAACTTATATAACTTAAAGCATAAAACTATAAAGTACCCTTATAACTAATTAAAGTATAATTAATTAAATACATGAAATTTTAATTTTTTTTAAACAAATAAAGAGTCTACAAAAGCAGATGACGAAACAGAAGCAAAGGAACGAAAGTTCTATCCTTGTTCAATTTAATCCCTTATTTTAATTCAGTTTAGTCCCCAAAATTCTTTAGTTGTTCAATTAAGAGTCTATCAGCTTTTAATTTGTTTAATTTAAGTTTTTCATTTTAATTATTTGTTTAATTTAATGCTTAATTTGTTTTAATCTTTAATAATTTAGAATTGATTAGCATTAATTAATTTAAATTAGTAATAAAGTATATGTATTTTATATTTAGTTCAATTAATTTAAATGTTGCACGCCACTTAATAATGGTCGGTGACCGTAGTTTTTCTGAAGAAGGGCTTTCATTTTTCAACGAGTACGTGGACGAGTTTTCGGGACTCCCTAAATGTCTCTATGGATGAGACTCTTCTTTCACTATTAATCATTTGTTAGTAATTTTTAACAATTATTTTATCTTTATATATATTGATAATAATGTTATATTATATTATTATATTATATATATCAATAAATTTATAATATAAAAGATAAAACAATTATTTTTATTAAATTTTTTTTTAAAAAGAGCTTACACTTGAAACGGGATGAGTTGGATCCAGATCGGACTCTGAATATCGAATCGAAATCAAATCCAAATCCGAACCCGACCCGAGCCCGAACCTGAAAATACCCGAACCGACATAACCCAAACCCGAAAATACCCGAACCCGAACCCGCCCAATTGCCAGTTCTAATGATGTGGCACAAAAACACCATGAATTGGGAAATAAGTTTAAAAGTACATGATGCACCCAAGGCTTATCATGGAAGGAATTATGCGCCAAGGACTTATTATGGACTTGAAGACAAGCATGGAGAGCATGGAAAGGACGTGCAAGGGCTGCAAGGAAGCATGGAGATGTATGAAGATCATAGAGATATCGTTAAACATGTTCCAAGCACCAAAAAGATGATATTCGATCCATTGAAGATGCCTAATAGTCCGATGACAAGAGCAAGAGCTAAGAGATTCAAGGATGCACTCATGGGCCTTGTTCGAACTCATCTTGAAGGCTTGAAGACCATTGAAGTTCAATTGAAGAGCTTTGGTGATGATTTGGGCAAGAAATTACGAATCAATTACAAGTTTATCACATTGATACGAATCTAGTTGTAATTGGTCCAAATCCACCTTAGATACGAATCTAGTTGTAATTGGTCCAAATCAACCCTAGAGACCCGCCTAAGATCAACTTGAATCACCAAACTTCTAGATGTGTATGTCGACAATCTTCACTTGATAAATCTTCCTTCGTTCGTCGGCCTTAGACCTCCAAGTCGACCTGCATTTGAACACCTAAGATCACAAGATTCACAAACAACCAAGCAATCACAACTTAATTGTTTGCTAGGACTCTACAAGATGAAGAACCCTAAGTTTGCTCAAACTAGAACAATGAAGCCAAAGAAATCGATGTGGGTATAAACCTCTCAACTTTATTGATTAACTTGACTTTCACTTTTACAAGAGATATTGGTGGCCTTATATAGTGATAGGGTCAACCAAAATCCTAAAATAAATCCTAATTTTCGTCCAAATATAAGGGCTAGGGAAAAACTAGTCCTTGCCCAACTAGGAAAAGGAAATAAAGACATAATTAAATAAGGATTGGACTTAGTCAACCAAGGCCCAATCCAAATAAGATCCAAACTTAAAAATAAGCTAATCTAAGATAGAATTAAGCCCAAACAAAGATAACTAATGATAATGGGCTCATGCCATGATGTCAATCCGGCCATCTAGAATCAATAGCATGCAATGTGATGAACTTGTAATTGATTTGTAATTTCTTGCCCAAATCATCACCAAAGCTCTTCAATTGAACTTCAATGGTCTTCAAGTCTTCAAGATGAGTTCGAACAAGGCCCATGAGTGCATCCTTGAATCTCTTAGCTCTTGCTCTTGTCATCGGACTATTAGGCATCTTCAATGGATCGAATATCATCTTTTTGGTGCTTGGAACATGCTTAACGATATCTCTATGATCTTCATACATCTCCATGCTTCCTTGCAGCCCTTGCACGTCCTTTCCATGCTCTCCATGCTTGTCTTCAAGTCCATAATAAGTCCTTGGCGCATAATTCCTTCCATGATAAGCCTTGGGTGCATCAGTACACTTTAGGAAATAAGTTTTTAAACTATAATTATACCTTTGTAACTAATTCAAGAGGTTGTTTCTACCCTAATTTGAGTTTGTGGGAAATTGGTAAATTAATGAGTTAAATGAATTGTCAATCCTTAAGAGGTCGTTTAGGCCACCCCAAGATTGTGCCAATGGCCAGAATTGAAGTTTAAAAATGTAATTGGGTTGGCGGCAAGATTAATAATGTAAATGCCTCAAGTAGCGCTAAAAACAAAGAAAAATCATCTAGAATGTTTACATTTAACGCAAATTAGAACCCCTTTGCAGTTGTGAAGAAGACAATATCCCCCTACAAGCTTAGGAGTGTAAGTGATACGATACTATATTCGCAAGCTAGTCAAGCTAATCGAGGAAAACTCGAATTCAACTCATTCATGGTCGAGACGAGTTCGGGTAGTTCGAGTGACTAATCAAGCCGAGCTCGAGCTCACTGAAGTTTGATTTGATACTTGTCGAGTAGTTCGATAATTTTTAATTATTATTATATTTTATTCTTAGTTATAAAATTACCAAGATATCCTAGATTTCGAGCTCAAATCAAGCTGGACCCAAAATGTTCAAATTCAATTTTCTTTAGTCCCTAATTGAGTTTGTCGATCGAGCCAAAATATCCAATCCACTTGGATAATGATGCGCCTAAGGCTTATCATGGAGGGAATGATGCGTCCAAGGCTTATCATGGCCTTGAAGATGGCTATGGAGAGCAAGGAAAGGATGTGCAAGGGCTGCAAGGAAGCATGAAGATGCATGGAGACCATGGAGATATCGATAATCATGTTCCAAGCATCAAGAAGATGTCATTCGATCCATTGAAGATGCCTATTAGTCCGATGACAAGAGCAAGAGCTAAGAGATTCAAGGATGCACTCATGGGCCTTGTTCGAACTCATCTAGATGATATGAACACTATTGAAGTTCAATTGATGAGCTTTGATGATGATTTGAGCAAGAAAACCCAATCAATTACAAGTTCATCACTTTGCTTGCTATTGATTCTACATGGCCGGATTGACATCGTGGCATGAGCCCATTAGCATTAGTTTGCTTTGTGTGGGCTTTATTCTATCTTAGATTAGCTTATTTTTAAGTTTGGATGTTATTTGGATTGATCCTTGTCTAATTAAGTCCAATCCTTATTTAATTCTGTCTTTATTTCCTTTTCCTAGTTGGGCTTGGACTAGTTTTTCCCTAGCCCTTATGTTTGGACGAAAATTAGGTCTTATTTTTAGGGTTAAGGACGTCCCTTACTCCTATATAAGGGATCTATATCCCTCTTGTAAACATAAGTTAAGTTTTCAATAAAAAGTTGAGGTTTATTCACCCAATTGATTATCTTAGTTTCATTGTTCTAGTTTGAGCATACTTTAGGGTTCTTCAATCTTGTAGAGTCCTAGCAAACAATTAGGTTCTGATTGCTTAATTGTTTGTGAATCTTGTGTTATTAGATTGATAATTGCAGGTCTAATTATCCATCTCAAGGCGACGAACGAAGAAGAAGCTTGGTTAGGTTTATCGATCTACATACTATTCTAGCGGTTGAAGTGGTCAAGTTGATCTTTGGAGGAGTTTCAAAGGTGGATTTGAATCTAACACAACTAGATTCATATCAATTAGGTAGCAGTGAATAATCAAAGTAATAATTGAAAGCAAGTAAGCAAAACAAGCAATTCGACTAAGAAATCTATATATGTAAAAACTAAGCAAACTTCTTTTCTCATCCCAATATGTAAGAGATCTATCATGTGTAATGGGTCCTCAACATAAAAGATTACAAGCAAATAGACATGCCTACACCTTGCCAGGATATCAGATTATAACACTTTGCAAACGGCAATTCACAACTTATCACTGTGAAGGTCTTTGCGGTAGCTAATAGTTATGCACCAACTCCAAGTTCTTTACCTATGTAAGGTGGGTTTCACCTAGTTATCGACATCGCAACTCCCTTCTAAGCTACATAGACTCGTCAGAAAGCATCCCTCTAAATAGATAGATGAGGCATAAAGAACTGATCGGTCGTTGAACAAATCAAAAAATAAATCCCCACAAACATATAACTATTAGTTAGGGCAAGTAGGAGTCGAATCCACAGAGAAGGTGGAAACAAATTAAAGCCAAATTACACTAAAGAAAATCTTACCAAAGGGGATTTTTATGGATTTTCAAAATAGCTAAACTAGATTAGAAAACAATTAAATAAAACTAAACTAGAGATCTAGAAAACAATATAAGAAAAACAATTAATTGAAAGCATACTTCTTCTCCTTTAGGTGGTTATTTTGATCAAGTAAATCATGGATCACAGACACCAAGCATGAATTTGACTTAAATTGCAATCAATTAAGAATCATAAATCATCCCAAATCGGTATATAGCCTAAGACGTAGACATCAACTTTCATTAGAACAAAGTAATCCTATTAACATCTTAACCAACTCCATTTGAATAATTGGTATACGAATCAGACGTGATGCTCACTCCAACATGCTAAGCGAATTAATCATGCTACTAGCTAAAACTAATCCCTATTGTTCTGATCTAGGTTTCACCCCTTATTCCTAGAATAAGCATTAAGCTTTACTTATCCACATGCATCATAAATCAATACCAAACTTGCCTACATCAATTTCCATCTCGGCCTAAAGATTTCAACAAGGTTTGATATCCCATTGAACCTAGAACTTCTAGATTAACAATTGCCACTTGGACCAACTTTAGCTTGACTGAAGCTAAATGAATCTAATAATCGCATTCATAAATCTCAAGATAAGTAGTACTCCAAATCAATCAAAATATGAACACATAAGATGAAGCACAGGGATAAGAAACATATTCAAACAGAAAAATCAAATTATTAAGAACAAATGTCTCCCCATAAATTTATTGATGAAAAATACCTAAGGAAAAGAAGTATAAAGGTTTAACCTCTCATGGATCCAATCCATGAGAGATTGAAAACTTACAAACCAAAAAGAAAAAGAGGAGGAGGCGGCTGCCTCCTCTTCAAATCGCAAACCCTAAGAGATAAAAGTTGTGTTGTAAGTTGTTGAAAATATGTAGCTAGGGTTCTAGGATAAGAGGGTATATATAGGGGCAGGGGACGGCCTAGGGTAGATTTTAGAGTTATAGATGGCTTAAACAAACCCTAAGGATGTGCTGGACTGCTCTCCAAGTCTTCAAGCTAATCCAAATAGGATTTTGGGCTCAAATTGGTCAATCCCGCAAAACAGGCCCAAGACAGATTCTGTCCGCTGACTTCAGCGGCATTTTCGTCTATGAAAATGTCCGAACTGGGCTTCGACCAAAACACAAAAGTTGTAGCTCTCAGAGTTAGCTTTCCAACGCCTACTCATACGCCTTAAACGGAGCTCTGGATCAAAAGTTATAGCTTTTTAACAGAACTGTCGCCAAATCTGGAAAGTATTGAAGAGGCTTCAAGAGGAAGTGATGTGGGTTGCCGATTGTGGTGACTGGGTTATGGCTGTCCCGACTCCCCCCTGGGCACCCACATGTCCTGTCTGAAGACCCATGTGGTTTGTCTGATCACCCAGGTGCTCCAGTGCTTGGTTCGACACCTTGACATGTCTTCTTGCCTTGAACTTGTCTTTGCTCCTTTGCCTTGAAACTCTTGGCAATCAACTCTATTACCTTGATAGGCATAAACTTGAATCTTCAAACTCTTCAATCTCGAACATGATAGCTCCATTCTTCATCCAAAATGTCCTTGGAAAATACTTTTGTCATAAATCATCCAAAAAGGCTCCAAAAAGTTACAAAATTGATGATTTTGCACTTTTCTTCTCTTCAACACCTATTAACACAAATATACCCAATATAAGGCATAATCAAGCATAAAATACCCAAAAAGCATAGGAAAATGACCATAAAAAGATGCATAATTTTGGTTTGATCAAGAACATCGAACATTAACCAAGCTTTTAACTATAACATATCATCTTAGATCTATTTGAAGTCGTAACCCATAGAAAGATAAATCAACAGTGAACCATATAACTCTGTAGCATGCTATATGATCGTTGTTGTCAAGCAATCATAAAATAAAACCTAACAAACTCCAACAACAGTAGCTAGGGCAAGTCAGGGTCGATCCCACAGAGAAGACACAAGGCTGGTAACTAATCAAAATAACTCAAGAAAACAAACACGTTAAAAGCACCAAATTATAAGAAAGCAGATAATCAAACAGAAATTGAAATTAGCTATGAAAGTAATAAGAAAACTAACAATACTTTTCCACTTATCTCCACCTAAGTATGAAATTAATCAAAGATACCATGGATCATAGATCAAGATTTATCAATTATTAAGCACCATAAACATGTCTTTGGCAAGGAATCAGAATACTAGTTATTCTTATTCATCCTAATCTATTATCAAGTTTTTCTGTAGTGGAATCAGAATACTAGTTATTCTTATTCATCCTAATCTATTATCAATTATAAATCAGATTAGTACTAGTTATTCCTAATCAAACACCTTTTATCAATTACAAAAATTAGCTACTAGTTATTCACCAATTTAAGCAATCAATAAATCATTAAGATCAATAGATATACCAAACATAAGTTAATGATTACTAGTTATTCATCACAACTTAAGATCAATCATAACCCAATTCAATACTTCAATTACTAGTTATTCATTGAATATATTAAATCTTGCTACTCTCAATTATATTCAATTACTAGCTATTCACCAAATCTAATCTAGCAGAGATTCAATTAATCAACTAATTAGGTTGCACCTTCCTAACAAGCAATCAATTAAACCTAATCAATAAATTCAGGGTTAGCATCGAAAACTTGTTTATCAAAAGGATTAATTCATTAAATCAAATCTGCCAATTATACATATATCAACAAGTCGATATAAGCATAATGAATTATCATCAATTGATATAGAATTAAAGCAAAAGATCTCACCATGGATAAGATTGATTAATTTATAGCAAAGGGGTTTAAAGTAGAAAAGTATCAAGACAACTTACTCATGAATGAATGAAACAACCATGAGCTACAACATACAAGACAAAGAAGAAGATATCGACAAGAGTAAGGTAGCCCCTAAGGGGCGGCACACCTTGAGAGAATTCCTCTCCTTAGGGTTTTCCGATTTCTGACTTCTGATCAGCTATGACAAATCCTAATATAATCTTATCTATTTATAGGCAAAACTAGGACACATCTTACCCTTTAGACAATCAATACTAGCCCTTGGATGTGGCTGTACAAAGGGTAAGATAGACATCTAAATTCTAATCTTACTCTAACTAGGATTTACATCAACTTTGTCTCCAAGAAAGGGCTCTAATTGGTTGAAGTAGATCATCCTCATTAATTAGGATCCTCCCTTGGCCAATAGGAGTGTTCCACATCATCAATTACTGCTGCAAATCACGTCCCAAGGCTCCCCAAGTCAGTGTAGGTATTTTCCCACGTTGGTTAGGAATGCTGTCAATACTGTCCAGAATACTTCAAGGGCATTTTCGACATTCTTAACGGCAGAACTGGACTTCGAGCAAAACATGAAAGTTGTAGAGTTTGGAGTGCTCTTTCCAACGGTATATCATATGCATTTTTCTGAGTTTTATATCAAAAGATATGAATTTTATACCGAAACTGCACTTGTGAATCCTTCTTTGACTAGGATTTGAAATTTCTCCATAATTAATTAATTATTGTATCATAATTGCTGATTGGGCTTGGAACTCCTCTTTGGGCTATAAGGCATCCAAATTGGGCCTAGAGAAATCATATTTGGGTCTCTAATGATTCGGCCTTCCTTCCGGGCTTCATGGGCCTAAACGGGTCTAATGGGCCGAAATGGGTCAAAATCAGTAGTTTCTCCAAATTGATCCAAAAATTGCTCCAAATCTTATCTTCTTAAATAATAGCTCCAAATGGGCATAAAAACACAAATATGAGAAATATGAGGTGAAATAGACACTTATGACTATCAAAAGAAGTCAAAATCATATAGAAAATAAGCACTAAATTTGGTCTTATCACTATATAATCAAGACAAATTAGATTCTCAGATAATCATACGCAGTAGAAAGTTAATAATACAATCATCTTGACCACTTGAATCAGATTTAATCAACTATACTCATCAGAAAACATGTTTTATAATCAATAGATAGAAATTGGCTATAGCTTATCAAACGATCACATGAATGGCGTGCAACACCTATACAATCATAAGATAAACATGAGATGAAGAACAGAGAATCATATTTGAATGTATCATGCATAAGAACTTGAATTAAGAACAAAGTCTCGCCATTACACAATGAATAGAAATCTACATGGAAGAGAAAATAAGTATAAGAGAACTACTCACACATGAGATTACAAGAGTATTTATAGGCAAAGGAAAGCTAGGGTAAGCTAAGGAGTGCAAATGACTGAGATGTCCTTGAGGTGGTTGGCCTTCTTAAGCAAGTAGTGAGATGTGTGTCCTCATGTAGTCACATGTCTCCCCACATCTTGTTGTTGGACAATCTAGGCTATCAAGTAAAGGTATAAAGTCCCCATGTAAGCACATATGGTTTCCTATACTTCACTTGTGTCGACTTAGACTTGGGCATGATCATATGGGCAACCATGTAAGATAATGGTTAACCACATACTCTTGATTGGGTGGCTTCAATTTTCATCTTCTTAAGTTGTCTTCTTGGATCTCCATTGATGATCATTCAAGCTTATAGTGATGACTTTCATGAACTTCATCAACACATTATTCACCACATTGAAGAAGTGGTTCACCACATCCAATGGACTATGGTCAAAATTCACCATCTTGAGGTCTCCTTTTAGGCTTTAATTCAATTGTGCTCCAATAGCTCCATTTTAGACCATATTGCAACTTTCTCTCTAAATAGGCCTACAAGTGCAAAACGCCTTATTAGAGGGTAAAATAGCATATAAAACATATCAAGTACATGCATAATAGAGATAAAACACATGTAACATCTTGGTCTCATCATAGGGACCATACTATATATAGGTAACAACCATCACTTTCTCACTCATGTGTACTCTCTTTGCCACTAAACCTTGCTAAACCCTCGACAAGATTGACGCTTAACTTAAGCATCAGAGTCCTAACACGCGGATCTAGCCCGACCACTCTAATTAATTCTTGTCTATTTCAGGTGACCTTTCATAGATCTGAAGCTTAGAGCCAGCTAGAAAGCTACTGTTGAACCCTATTGTTTTTAATGATAACAAAATAAACCCAAGTATGTTAGCTAATATATCTACTTAGTGTGCAGTGAAGTCTTTAACAGTAGAAAGGTTGAGCATTGAAGATTCTTACAAAGAAAGCTTCATTAGTGACATTAATGTAAAAGGATGCCACATAGCCTTAGGCGCATGAAGAGCTCAAAGTCTCAAGGAAAGACCATTTGAAGCCAAAGGCAGCAATTCTAGAAGGCAAAGATCAGAATTAAAGCTGAGTAATCAAGTAAGAAGATTGGAAGAATACTCAAGTCAAGACACAGTTTTTGAAGATTAGAAGAAAACTGGAAGATGTTAGTGAGATTAATGATCTGGAGATTAAAACGAATAGTAGCTAGAAAACAAACAGTATGGACACGCTGTAGACACCCGTTTTCGTCCTATATCCTTCAATCAATTTCTTTATTAGCTATTAGGGTCACATATGGGTATTTTGGTCATTTTCACGTTCAGGGGCATTTTGGTCATTTTTTTTATTTAGGGGTATTTTGGTCATTTTAAGTTCACTTTTAATTTAGATTAGCTAATTCATCTAGGTTGCATTTGAAAAACCCAGAAAAATCTTAATATGCACCTTTGGCATTCTTACTTATTTCGTGTTTTAACTTCATTTAGTAATTTAATTAGCATTGTTGCATTTTAATCATGTGGCTTAAGTTCATTTTAGTGTTTTGAATAATTAATTATCAATTTAGCAATTAGTAAGGCATTCCATAAGTAGGACTCGCATAATTTTGGTAATGGCATTGGTTGGAAGAAAAAGCACAAAAAGAGATGAGACTGCATTTTAGTTAGTAAAGCATGTTCTTACTTTGCATATTAACTTTAGTCCATTTAGTTTAGTCCATTTAGATTAGTATCATAGTTAAAGGGCATATTAGAATTTGAATTTGAGGAAATGTAGCATAACACTTTGCATTACATGCTTAGTATCATACATATTATTTACATTTCAACATTTTGCTTATACTTTTGCTACATTGGAAATAAATACAAGGCATTTGATTTACGAATTGGACATTTGATTTGCGAATTGGTACTCTTTTTCTTCTCCAATATTGTTGTTGCACCATCCAAAGTGGATTACACAAGTTTTCCTAAAAAAACAAAGC
This sequence comes from Corchorus capsularis, assembly GCA_001974805.1. Classification (NCBI taxonomy): domain Eukaryota; kingdom Viridiplantae; phylum Streptophyta; class Magnoliopsida; order Malvales; family Malvaceae; genus Corchorus; species Corchorus capsularis. The sequence continues at coordinate 10,984 of AWWV01013905.1, read as the reverse complement.
AAAAATGCAAGTTAGAGACAAAGCAAACAGCCCAAGCAAGTTGTCAATAGCGCAGTCCCGGAAAAACGCAAATTCGATTACCTTAGAGGGCTCGAACCGGAAAACTTTGTAAACGAAGGTCGTAGAGGACTCTCGGGGCTTCAAGTTGAGCACAAGAACGGCAGGATTCGGAGCTGGGACGAGGGAGATGTGAGCCCCGTAATTCAGGCCCCAAAAACTGCAAAAATTCTGGGCAGGAATCGAAGTTTAAGAAAAACTCAAAATTGACCTCCGAGATGACTCCGGTTGACAAAGTGATCTTCATGGAAGTTGAAGATCACTCTCCAAGCTTTCCATAGCCTACAAAAACACATCATTTGGAGTTAAGATGGAAAAGATATGATTTTCGAAGGCAGCTGCAGAAATGATTCCAATAGCAGACATGTTTTGATCCAAAACAAGTATTCACTTTGTAAATGGCAAGGGAATTTAGACATTGGCAGCAGACATTCATTTTGTTTTCTCACCTTGCATTCAACATTCATTTGCAGCAAGCACTATGGCATTCCACAAACATTCATCAGCAGCAACACAATAGCACAAGCATGATGACATAGTAGATTATACTTAACAGGATTCAACTGCCAATACAATGAAATTCAAAGGTAACAAATGACAGTCAAACATAAAGAATGCAGCAAGAAAACAACAGAGAATTCTACTAAGGCAAATGAGTTCAATATGATCAGGAGCAGTGCTACAAACTAGCCAAGGTAAGGTTATATCAGGAAGAAACGAAATCCAGAGGCAATCAAAATAGTGTGCAACAATGAGCCAAACGATCAGAAAGTGCAAAGCAATAGAACAAGCAACATGCCAATCCCCAATACACAACAGAAAATATGCTTTCCAAGATTAAATGGGCATCTATCAATTTCAAAGGAAGCAGGCCGATTCAAGAACCAATGCACAGGGTCAAAAGTCAGCAAAAGCAGAGTCAAAATAATCATCAAACAACAGAAGCATGATACATTCCACAGCAGCAAGAAGCAAAATAAAAGAGAGAGAATTACCCTAAGAGCTGCTGGATTCGGATTGGTCCAACTCACTTTGCCAGCTCATCCCATTTGCAACACAAATCACCTGCAATGAAGAGTGCATACATGTGAGAAGAAATAGAGATCAAATACAGACAAAACAGGAAAGTGAGGGGAAATTTCATCGCCTGCAGAAACAAACAAAAGGAGAAGATTGGCGAGCAAGTAAGAGAGAAAAAAATAAGAGGAGCATAAAATCAATATAAAAAAAGTTAAGTTTTTTAGTAGAGAGAGAGAGGAGGACGGATCCCGAAAAAAAGAGAGAGCACATAAACCCCATTTCTGAGTTTTTTCTTTCTCCAGTAATTTTCACTTTCCAGCAATCAGAAAAAAAAAACTTCTTTTTCCTTTTCATAGTTTTACAGTAACAAAAAGAAGACTAAATCTTAGTTTTTTCTTCCCATTTTTACAGAGACAAGAAGAAAATCCGAAAAAAACTCTTTTTTTTTTGTTGCTTACCTTCTAGTTAGCGTACTTCTTTTTTTCTTCCTTCTTCACTCCACAGGAAACCAGAAACCCAAGAAAATAGCACTTTCATCTTTCTTTCGCTTTCTCTCGTTTAAGCCTCCTGTCTTTCCCTCTTTGTTCCCATTTTCGCCCTTTCTTTTTTCTTTACTGTAAAACACAAAAAAAAGAGATCTTGTTTACATCTTCGCCCTTTCTTTTTTCCTTACTGTAAAACACAAAAAAAAAGATCTTGTTTAGAACTACGGTTTATAAGAGTTAGGGATTTGATAGTTTGAAAGCTTGGGTTCAACAATTGATTCGGTGGAAACATAGAGCAGAGGGTGGAGGGAAATATACCAAAGTCTTGACTTTGTCCGACGGCTGATTTCGTCGGATCTAAAGAAAAAGTAGGCTCAGATCTATAAGATTCCAGCGAGGTTTGGAGAAAACTAGCACCGGTGCTAGACTAAGGAGGTGGAGGAGAGCATTTCTACAAGTTTCGACGATCATCCGAGGTCATCGGAGATCCGGCTACTGCTGAGCAAGGTGGTCCGGCAAGGTGGAACAACTTCCAATTAGAGGTAACTTTGGTTTCGTTGTGGGTTTAGAAAAAATAATGTCTTTCGAATAAAGGTGCTGCCTTTTATAGTTAGTAGTCATTTGTTATGTTTTTGCCTCCCTTAGCTTCAAGTTTTACTCTTTGTTCCACATAGTCCTCCCTTATTATTAAAAAATATACTGATAGTTTGGGTTTTAGTGAAAATAGGTCCTAGTTTAATCAGATCTTCCCCCCAACAGCTCCTGTTTGTTGATTAATTTGATATTTTCTTAGTTTAAATTAAAATACTTTAGCATCTTAACGATCTATAGTGGTTTGGAAAGTGGATAAGCAATAGAGAATTAAAAAAGATGCACTTTTGACTTCAAGACTCAAAGAATAAACTAAGGATATTTTGTGGATTAAACAACTTATAAATGGTTGGTTAAAGATCTAAAACTTAGTCCTTTAAAAGCTAAAGTGACAAACAATTCCGGGATAAAAAAAAAATCGTTCTAGATTGGGATAATGTAATAAATGGATTAGATTATTTGGAGAGTAAAATGTTTGGGGAATGTTAGTCTGGAAAGTATTTACAGTTAAATCTTAATAATTTAATTTAGAAGTATCTATATTATATATATATATATATATATTGCGTTGGACGGGCCTTTTAGGTTAGAAGATAGAATAACTTGGAAATCAAAATTTATTTGGGTAAGGATATATGGGTTCTTAGCTGTTTTGGAATAGAACCTGTTTGTTTAGGTTCTAATTCTATTGGTAGGGCCTCTTTAATATGAATTCACTTTGGGCTTTGTTTATTTTGTTATATAGGCTTGCTTTGTTGTCTGATTTGGGCTTGTAATTTTAATAGTTGAGCTTTGTAGTTTGATTTATGTGGGCTTTGAGAAAGTTTGGGCTTAAGATTCTATGCTTAATTAATATAGGTACCTAAATTAAATAAGTTTTGAACTTGGAAATTAAGTAGGCTTCATGTGCATTCATGTTTTTATGCTTCGTTACGTTATTGATTATGTCATGACATGCATCTTAAATTTCCTTAAACGTTATTGATGTCATGCTCATAAGATTCAAAATTAAAATGATCCCGTGATGGGAAAGGAGGGCGGCTCATTCATGCGTGTCTGAGTTTGCTCGACTTCTCCTGGAGGCTTGGAAATTTTCGGAGGTCGTTTACCATTTATTGGGAGGCGGCCGAAGGTGTTCCTCGTATAATTAATGGGTAATTAACCGGAAATTGGAATCTCATGCATCATGTGCATTTAAGAGTCTAGTGCATCAATAAACTAAGAATCATAAAAGAAAAATCTAAAAAAGGAAAAGAAAGAAAATGGGTTTAGTCAGTAAAAAGTAGTGGTAATCACTAAAAGGACAGGAAGAAGAGGAAAGTAAATGGTAATCAAAAAGTAAGATGGTAATCAGTAAAGGAAAGAGGTATTCAAGAAGAGTAAAGATGGTATTCAAAAATAAAAAGGGTAATAAGTAGTTAAAAAGAGTAAAAAATGGTATTTAGTAACTAAGATAAAAAGAGTAGAAAAAGTGGTAGTCAGTAATTAAAGTTAAAAAAAGGAGTTAAAATGGTATTCAGTAGTAAAAAGAATAAAAATGGTATTCAATAAAAAAAAAGAGTAAAAAATGGTATTCAGTAAAAAAGTAAGAAAAGGATAATCAGTAAAAAGATTAAGAAAATGGTAATAAGAAAAAAAAGAGTAAAAATAGTAATCAGTAAAAAGTAAGAAGGTAATCAGTAAAGAGTAAAATAGTAATCAGTAAGTGGTAATTAGTAAGAGTAAGATAGTAATCAGTAAAGAGTAAAAGGTGATCAGTAATTCAAAGAATAAAATGGTAGCTAGTATAAGAAAAAAGAAGAGTAAAAAGTGGTAATCAATAAAAGACAGTAAGGAAAGAGTAATTAGTAAAAAGAGTAAGAAAAGAGTAAAAATGATAAAAGTAGCAAAAGTAAAAATGGTAATCAGTAAGAAAAGGATAATTAGTAAGAAATGGTAGTTAATAAAAAGGAGAGAAGAGTATGTTAGTCAGTGCCGTCTTTTGACGGGCGTCGTGGGAGTGCTAATCCTTCCCCACGCGTACCCGACTCCCGAACCTTTAGGACTCTGGTTAGAAGACCGTTTATTAGATTTAGTGTTACCTGCGCCAAGCTTAGGTTAACATTAGGCTTAATAATCTGATAGGTGGCTAATAACACCTAGGTTAAAAAAGATTAGTGGCGACTCCCGATAGGATTTCTGTAGTAAATCCCCTTTAAGTCGTTCAGCGGTAGGGTTCGGTACTCCCGGACCCGGACGTTGCGACAGCTTGGCGACTCCACTGGGGATTGGTTAGAGAGTCAAACTGAATGCTAGTTTAGGGTTGATTAGGGTTTCTAGATTTGATTTTTTGCTTGCATTTTCTTGTTCATTCATGCCTGTTTATCATTGTTTATTCTTGTCTATCTTTATGCTTTTTATGCTTACATGCTTTCATATTCCTGTATATGTTTTGCCTAACTTATCATGCATTGTTTCTTTTCTTGGGGGTAGTTTAGTAATTTGGGTTAGGAATTGTTGATAAAGGTTTGTATGTTCTTTCACACGTGCACTAAGTAACTTGCATTCTCATGTTGCATGAGCTTATACTGGAGCTCTATCCCTTTAGGAGGAAGTAAAGTAGCTAACCTTCGTGTGACAATCGTCTCCGTGCAGGTTTTGCCAAATACTTCCACTCAGTTTGGAACTTACTAGCCTAGAGTGGGCGACAGTAAGGGCGGACTGGGAACCTCTAGATCCAGAGAGTAGCCTCACCCAGCATGTAGTTGCCTTTAGAGATATCCAGCCTAGGTAGAGTCAATCCCATGAAGATAAACCTTAGTACACAGAAGGAACACTTTTTTACCTTTGCTATCTCATTTTGCAAAATTAGATCATAGAGTGAGCAATTGCGCTGCTCACAATAGGTGGACTGACCTGCTCCAAACGGACTTATAGTCCGAAAGTTTATCCAAGGAAAATGTTTTAATCAATAAAATGGGGCATGATTTCTCTCTAATCTTTAGTTTTTGTTCATATTTATGTTCATGCTACTAATCACTCTTTGTTTCTTTGTTGTTTTCTCTTTGTGGAAACATTTGTATAACTCTTTTGTTTTGCAGGCTGCATTACACATCTATAAGCGTTTCATATCTTCATAAGCATGCTCATACATTTGTCCATCAACATATTCTTGCATGTCATGCATCAATTTCATACATAAGAGACTTGCGTTTTGCATTTCCATGCACATTATCAAGAGTCATCAAGTTGTCAGGCCATCCATTGGGATATATGCTCATACATGCATTGGTCAGGCACTTGTGTATATGATGCATCGTCCATTGCTTTGTATACATGTTCATGCATTGATTATGCATTATCCTTTCATCAGTATATATGCCCATGCATCCATCGTGCATTCACTTGTATATACATTCTGATAAATAGATACACTCCATACATATACATAGTTAATGTAGAATTCTTGTAGATATTACTTGTTCTCTATCTATGGTAGTTTAACATCATCACGGGAAGCATTTCTGGAAACATCAAGTGCAGCCTCGAGGCTTAATCAGCAAGCGGGATCCATGAAATTTTCTTGTCAGATACATTGTCCAAAGTCGGGCCGTGCCAGTGAAGTCGCTCTCGCTCAAACAAGTGGCCATTCAATATAGAACTCTGGGATCTTATGGGGAAAAATTGACAATCCAAATCAGTGACAATGGAAAAGAAGCTTGCCATAAGAAGGGAATTTCTAAGACTGTTGAACTCTTTTCAAACATGCATAGCATCTGCATATCCTTTTTCCCTTTTATATTTTCTCATGTTTATAATTGTTAAAAAGTCATAGCACTTTTGACTGCGAATGTTTGTTGAATTGGGTGATCACCACTAAGAAAAAGTTCCAAAAGCGCTCTATAATTTTAACTTGGGCAATGAGCATAGGAATGTCCGATTAATAAAAGGTTTGAATGAGCAAAACAAGATTCTTTTGAATACACAATGGTGTTTTGAACAAAAGATAAGATAAGATCAAAACTGGAACGTTTTCTTAAAATGTGGTAACATGATTACTCGATTTGCGTCAATACTGCTCAGAATCCCGAATTTCATTGATCCTAAAAGAGCCCATTCTTTTCCTTGGAAACCAATTTGAATTTGAGACATATTGAGATCTTTTCGTTCCTAGGGGCAAATTGCTCAAAAGGCCAAATTCAAGTCACTTTCAGGGCCTTGGAAAACAAGTCGGTTTAGAATTCAAATAAGCCCACTAAAAGTACACCTTCCAAATCACTTCGCTTGTCAAAGCACCTTTACCCTTCTTGTGATTAGTAGCGGGGGCAATACTCAGTATGCTCATCAAAAAAGAGGTCATTCAATAGAATGGAGGCAGAAGACATCAATCATCATATTCCCATCAAAGAAAAAGAAAAAAACTGGGCCTAAAAAGAAAGAGGTCGCAAAAAGAGAATAAAAATTTGCAACATCATGTGCATGTACACGTTTTTCAAGACTATCAAAACAAGAAACGTTTTTCAAAAATTGTTTTCAAGGAAAGGTTTTCAAAAATGAGTTTTCAAAGAGGTTTTTAGTTTTTAAGGGTCGCCTTTCATCAAAATATCCAAATCTAAAATGATAAATGGCCTTCTTTCTTATTCCTTCACTTGTAGAAAATTAACCATTGTTGTCCCCTTTGAGGCTTAAGGATTTTCTTTCAAATCAACCCTGATCAAGGATCACCCTACACACTGGAGATAAAAAAAGAAGCAGAGCCTGTTGCGAATTGGGGAAAGGATGCCCAAACACATTAACAGAGATAATATGAATAAAGGGAAAGAAGGAGAGTGTGATGGATTGGAAAAGATGTCTAGCAATGTCAATAAGGATAATGTGAATAAAAGAAAGTAAGAAGAATAAGAACTTGTTAGAAAAAGACGATAGAATCAATAGAGAGAATGCGGTACATGCAATGGTAAAATGCTATCTGAGATCACCAAAGACTCCATTGTAATAATAGCATATGCCAAAAAGAAAATAAAAGCAAGAGAAAATCCAGGGCACCGAAGCAGCATTTAGCCATAAGCTCCACTTTCAAGAGGAAAAAAAATGATCAAGCAGAGTCCCAAAAGCATAAGCGGTTGCTCAAGCAAGCAAGGGAATTCCTAGTGTGATTGATGTCAAAGGAAAATCAGAAACAAAGACATCCTTCGCATTCAACTCAAAGAAAAGAAAAAAGAAAAAAGAAGAGAAAAAAAAAACTCAGCCTAAAAAAGAAAGAGGTTGGAAAAAGAGAAACAAAATATAAGGAGGGGTCCAAGTTGAAAACCCGCAAAGGGCGGCTTGGATCCATTGCGGGTTACTTGAGTTGAAAACCCGAAAAGGGCGGCTCAAGTGAAGGTTGGAAAAGGAGAAAACTTGAGTTAAAAACCCGTAAAAGGCAGCTCAAAGTGGAAAAGAGGATGTGAGAAAAGATAGAATAAAGAAGAAGTTAAATGAACAAGTTTAGGATTGGAAGCTTGCAGAGAACAATATTTAAATGGAAATGAGGTCATCAAAGTTAAAAGAATTTGCCATGCAAAGAAGAAAGTGATCCTTGGATCGAGCACCCTAAAACATATTTTGAGCCTTTTATCCTTTCTTTGGTACCCCTAACCCAATCCCACATTACGTGCCTAATAAAGTCCATCTTTGATCAGGTCTGGATATTGATGGTGAAGGGATTGTTCCCAAAATAAAAATTATTTTTTTCAAAAGAAAAAGGATTTTTCTCAAAAAGGTTTTCAGAGAAAATTGGTTTAAAAAAAAAAGTTTTTGAAATTTAGTCATTTAGATTGCATTTAAAAATAAAGAACTCTAGGGTGAAAACCCGAAAAACGACAATCTAGAGCAAGAATGGGAATACTTAGAGCCTCCAAAGCAGTTCAAAAAAAAAAAAAAACACGATTCCTTGCAATTATGAGCATTGCCTAGAGAAAATAAGAGTGGACGAAGTTATCAAACACATCAATTTTGACAAGTGAAGCCAACACACCAAAATAAATCTTTTGACAATTGCTATTCAATCCTTTTGAACCATACTTCTTTTAATACACAGTGTTGATACACACCATTTTTGGACAAATGACAAATAAAGATTGTTTTGAAAATGAATTTTGCAAAAGATTTGCACTCCATTTGTGAGCTTATGATGAAAGTTAGGTCAAGGATAATCAGACAGGAAAGTTTTCTTAGTGGTGGTCACCAAATCTTTTGAGAAAGTCTCCTTTAGTGGGGCATTTTTAGCAAAATCATAAAATGTTTTCAACAGAGAAGGGGCAATGTCTTGTTGAATCATTTTAAATTAAGTCATGTTTTAAGAAGAATTCAGCTACATGATCAATTAAGATACTAGAACTTTGACTTCTGAATAATATTATATTGCAGGAACTTGGTCAGGAAAATGGTACCAAGATTGGGGCAAATGAGTCAGCAAAGAGGATTGTCAAGGATACATTTGGTTAAACAAGGATTTTTCTTTCCTTTATTGATTTAACATTCAAGTCACTAGGCATTCATGGGCGTTCATTCATGCATACATGAGGAGTTAGGTTCATTGTAAGAGTAGGAAGAGGAATTCAGAGTAATTGGAAAAGAAGTCAGAACAAAAGAATAAGAATTTGGAACAGATACAGTCCAGAAGAAGCAAGAGGGTATATGGAAGGCAAAGAAAGGCAAGATGGGGCAAGACATGAAAAGGAAAATATGGAATGAGACAAGCAGAGATTTCAATAAGTCACAGTTCAGAAAAGGGTTGAGTCAAGAAACTGGATAGAACATATGTGGAACCAAATATTCCAAAGAAAGTTTTAGCAAATCAGGGTCCATCTTCCAGACAAGTCGTCTCAGAAGTTTTTTAGAAAGTAACAAGGGAATGGATACAGGGAGTAGTGAGATCAGCAAAAGAATCTTTCAAAGCATACTATTCAAGTCAGATCTAGGGCAAAGATGAAAACAACAACAAAAACAAAGTTGCAAGGAAGCAAAGTCAAGAGAGCAAAGATTCAGAACATCAATCAAGAAGTTTTCAGTTACAACATCAAATTCAGAGTTATTTTCCAAAGGTATTCTCTTTCAAAATCACTTCCATGTGAGTCAGATTCAATTTTCAAGATTTTGCTTCAGTTCCATCCGAATGCTTCGACTTTTCCATAAGTCAAACTCGTTTCCATACGAGGTAGCTCAAACTTTGGTTCCACCCAAGCATTCAAGGGCTTTTCCACAAGTCAAACTCGTTTCCATACGAGGTAGATCAAGCTTTGGTTCCATCCAAGCAACAGAGGCTTTTCCACAAGCCAAACTCGTTTCCATACGAGTCAGTTCAAGCTTTGGTTCCATCCAAACATTTAGGGGTTTTTCCATAAGCCAAACTCGTTTACGAGTCAGTTCAAGCCTTGGTTCCATCCAAGCAGCAGTGGCTTTTCCACAAGTCAAACTCGTTTCCATAAGAGCCAGTTCAAGCTTTGGTTCTATCCAAGCATTCAGGGGCTTTTCCACAAGTCAAACTCGTTTCCATACGAGTCAGTTCAAGCCTTGGTTCCATCCAAGCATCAGGAGCTTTTCCACAAGCCAAACTCGTTTCCACACGAGTCAATTTAGCCTTGGTTCCATCCAAGCAGCAAGGGCTTTTCCACTAGCCAAACTCGTTTCCATATGGGTTAGTTTAGCCTTGGTTCCATCCAAGCAAGGGCTTTTCCATAAGCTAAGTTCATTTCCATATGAAGTCAGTCTTCCAAGACCGAACTCTTTTCCACATGAGTTGAGCCTTACTTCCAAGTGGGCTCATGTTTCCATATAAGTTAAGTTTCAATCAAGTTAATCTTTTCTCGCTTCCATGCGAATCTGCATGAAGTTGACCTTAAAATAGGTTTTATTTTATAGTTTCAAATAAAAATAAAATAAAAATGAAAAAGAGAAAAAAAAACAAGAAGCCAAAAAGGGGGGGGGGGGGGGTTTGATAATAAAACGGGTGTCTACGTCTTTGCACACTTCCAAACTATCAAAAAGTATACAAACTACTCTTTTGCACACATCCCGATAGTTAGAAAACACGCAAAGAGGGGCAGCTGTAGACACCCGTTTTCGTCCTATATCCTTCAATCAATTTCTTTATTAGCTATTAGGGTCACATATGGGTATTTTGGTCATTTTCACGTTCAGGGGCATTTTGGTCATTTTTGTATTTAGGGGTATTTTGGTCATTTTAAGTTCACTTTTAATTTAGATTAGCTAATTCATCTAGGTTGCATTTGAAAAACCCAGAAAAATCTTAATATGCACCTTTGGCATTCTTACTTATTTCGTGTTTTAACTTCATTTAGTAATTTAATTAGCATTGTTGCATTTTAATCATGTGGCTTAAGTTCATTTTAGTGTTTTGAATAATTAATTATCAATTTAGCAATTAGTAATGGCATTCCATAAGTAGGACTCGCATAATTTTGGTAATGGCATTGGTTGGAAGAAAAAAGCACAAAAAGAGATGAGACTGCATTTTAGTTAGTAAAGCATGTTCTTACTTTGCATATTAACTTTAGTCCATTTAGTTTAGTCCATTTAGATTAGTATCATAGTTAAAGGGCATATTAGAATTTGAATTTGAGGAAATGTAGCATAACACTTTGCATTACATGCTTAGTATCATACATATTATTTACATTTCAACATTTTACTTATACTTTTGCTACATTGGAAATAAATACAAGGCATTTGATTTACGAATTGGACATTTGATTTGCGAATTGGTACTCTTTTTCTTCTCCAATATTGTTGTTGCACCATCCAAAGTGGATTACACAAGTTTTCCTAAAAAAACAAAGCAAAAATGCAAG